>PVIU01027782.1:0-19951 GCA_004026605.1 Ondatra zibethicus | reverse complement strand
AGCACCAAAAACAGGACCGTGGTGTCGCCTTCAAGGACCTACTCAGTGTGCCTTACTGTTGGGGTCTCTGACCCCAACATATACGTAACTACTTTTCCCTAACTTGATGGGTACGGTGGCGTGAGAAATAATGTGACAAAGTCACACGGTAATATCGGAAAGGGGTTTTAGGCTTGATTCATTTTGAAGATCTTTTCGCATTTATTAATCAAACACCTTTTATATATGGGCCTACACCTTACATCCCCAACTAGGCTGTGTGCCCAAGAGATTCCACAGTTTCCAAATATAGTGACACCATCTGGGCTCCAAGTGCTCAGATATGAGCCTATGAAGGGTATTTCGCATTTCATAAAATCTTCAGTTGTAGAGTGTTTAGTGTTTTTCCTAGGGCTTGAGAGATACACATTTGTAAAATCATTTTCAGCTTGGTGGAGATGATTTCAAGGTTTTGACTCTTAACCATGGCTTCATTTGACTAGGAAGAGCTAAAGATTAATTGCAAACAATAATGTGTTTCCCGTTGGAGCAGAGGTTCTGTACTTCTGTTATGCATTGACTACATTGTAAATTA
Source organism: Ondatra zibethicus (assembly GCA_004026605.1). NCBI lineage: Eukaryota > Metazoa > Chordata > Mammalia > Rodentia > Cricetidae > Ondatra > Ondatra zibethicus. The sequence goes on along the minus strand of PVIU01027782.1, from coordinate 19,377 downwards.
TAATTTATGAACCCACCGTATTGGATACAGAGCCACACCCAGCCTGTCATTAAATTAAGTCATGATGTACCCCCATCAAATGTTTATAAGGGCTAGAGAAATGGTTCAATAATTAACACACTTTCTGTTCTTGCACAGGACTGGCATATGTTAATTTTCAAGATGATTTTTGTGGGGTCTCTTCTGAAATTAAATGTTTTTCTGATAAAATGAGTATTTTTATGAGATATAGAAATATGTTCAAAAGCATTTCGTTTCTTAGATAAAAAAAATGTGTCTCAGCTTGCTGATTCTCTTTATTCTTTGATAATTGACTGATAAATTAATGTTCAGTTATGATTATCTGTTATGCCTGCTATAGAAATTATCCCATATGTGTGTGTGTGTGTGTATGTATGTATATATTTCATATTTTTCTTACAATATTTTAAATTTTCTATGATGTGCCTCTTTTAAACAAGAAATTTCGTCCGATGGATGGAGATAGATACAGAGACCCACATTCACACCAGAGCAATGGATTGAGCTCCCAAGCTCCAGTCGAAGAGCAGAAGGTGGGAGAAGATGAGCAAAGAAGTTAGGACCGTGAGGGGCTGGACCACCCACTGAGACAGTGTGCCTGATCTAATGGGAGCTCACCAAATCCAGCTGGACTGGGACTGAATGAGCATATGATCAAACTGGATTCTCTAAACGTTGCTGCCAATGAGGGCAGAATGAGAAGCCACCAACAATGACATTAAGACCTATCTCCTCTTCATGTATTATCTTTTTGGGAACCTAGTTGATTTGGATCCACACCTTCCTAGGACGGGATGGAGGGGGGGAGGGCCTTGGACTTCCCACAGGGCTGGGCACCATGCCCTCTTTTAACGAAGAAGCGGGAGGGGGGGAGTGGTAGGTGACTGGGAGAAGGGGAGGAAATGTAAATTCTTTTTTTTTTGAATGGAAAAAATAAAAGAATATGGGAAAAAATAAAAATAAATAAATATTGATTCTGTGTACTTCTATTTTGAAATTTTTCTCATATTTCTGAGGTGGCCATTTTGTATTATATGTTTATTAAACTGAATACATGGCTTTCAAAGATCAGAAAAGCATAGCCATGTTGCACTGTCTATGATGGTATAATCATCACCATTGATGAGGTTAACACAAAATTAACTTTTGATGTTTATCCTGTTAGAATGATGTATTCTCAAGAAGCTTAATGGAGTGGCCATCAAACTATGGGCACTTGAATCTGCAATGTCTTTGACCTCTTCTGGACATTGCAGACATCATAAGAGTATCCCTATTGGCTTAGCGGGAGGGGGTGGTCAGTGATTTACCCCTTGTTTTCTGGAGGCAGATGTAAACCAGTATTTTCTGCAAAGTTGCACATATAAGGAGGGTTGTTATTCATTTTCTCTTACAATTAAGGCATAGCCCATGAAGATTAGATACCTGTTAAATTTGTCTTTGAATATTTAATCATTTTGAATAAATTAAGGATAATATAGTACTGTGGAAGCTACTTCCACTCCTTCAGCCAATAGCCTTTAAGATACCAGCCCACTTGGGCATGATCTCATTTGCTTTAAAAAGCAGCAGTAGCCATTTACTCACTCTCTTGCTTCTGGCTTCTGGCTGTTAGACTTCATTCCTGATCGCGCAAAGGGCTATTGTCTGGGACAGTGATCTGTAAGTTTTTTCCCTTTAAGTAAATCACCATTTTATTAATCATAATTCCAAACTGGTGTGGGATTGTTTTGTGACTTATGCCTTCATCTGATGCCCAACGTTTGGTTTTAAAACCCTCCCTGGCTCAGCTGCCTGCCGCCAGCTTGTCTTGGCACAAGCCTCCCTCAGCCGCAGCCTGTGTGTGGAGCCAGTAGTTCAATATAGAATATCACACAGTGGCTTTTCTTGCTGCAATCCTTTATATTTTCTCTTTACATGCCTCGGATTGTCTTCAAGTCCCCATGCACCCTATCATTTGCCTTCCCATGTGGATTTAAACTCCACGCCTCCAGGGCTCCACAGGTTCAGACAGTCTCTGCCTGCCTGGTTTGTTCTTTCTTTTCTGAGTAGTTTTTAAACCCCCCTTTCAGCACAGTGTGGGTCAGAGCGCAAGTGGTTGCCGAATGCTGCAACCCCTTGGAGGCGACTCTGTCACATGGAGGCATATGCGGCTTCTGGGTGGCTGTTCTCTACCCATGGATTCTAGCTTGCACTCTGCATTTGTTAAGAAAATGATAAGAACTTGGGCTTCTGATGTCAGAGCTACCCCCCATGATTTCTCTTAGTTATTGTCTGCAGTAGTGGATGATGGACCTTCCTTGATGTTTGGAATTTATTTCAGAGTTGAATCCAAACATATGCAACAGCAAGGAAGAGCAAAAGGTGTGGAGGTTTCCCAAGATCAAATTCTTGGCATAGGAGCGAATGTTGATCCAGAAGTCCAAGCTCTTTATGATGAAGAAGTATTGCCCCATGCCACAAAGCAGACTTGAATGCTTGGGATAGGATACGAGAACTTAGGAAAATGGTTAGAATCATATACCAGGGTTAGGCAGGGACAGAGAGAACCATTTACTGACTTTTTCAAAGATTAATTAAGGCTCTGCAAATAGGAGTAACAGACCCAGAAGCTAGACAAATACTTCTTGAATCTCTGGCTTTTGAAAATGCAAACTTAGAATGTCAAAAGATAATTGGGCCTTTAAGGTCTAGATCAGCACCTATGGATGAATGGATTCAGCATACAATGAATGTTGAGACATTTGGCTATAATGATGAATCATGGGTAGGAGAAGCGATTTCCAAAGCAATGAGGAGACATCAAACTGCCAAATGTTTTAATTGTGGTAAATAGGACATCTGAAAAGGAATTGAGGCAAGGAATTTCTAGGAATAATATTTCCTCTGGGAATGACAAATATAGGAGACCCCAGCCTTAGGAGGTGTGGTAAAGGCCGACATTGGACCAATGAATGTAGGTCAACAACAGACAGACAAGGCAACCCAATAATATCGGGAAACCTCTTGGTGGCCTCTTGCAGGCCCCCAAGCCAAAAGTGGCCCAGTCATTCCCAGTTACAGTGGAGAATGTGTCTCACCCAGAAAATTAAAAAATTCAATGCCTGCTGTAAAAAGCAATACTGGTCTAAATGATGGGTTAAATGTGGAGGATGAGTCAAAAAATACAGTAGGACAGAGTAAATGTATATTTTGGCAGACTTCCATTAATGATCAAAGAACAAGGCTAAGAGTCTGTATAAATGGCATTTTTATTGAAGGCTTACTAGACACGGGTACAGATGTAAATATCATTACTCCAGAACCTTGGCATTCGAATTGGCCCCTTCAAGAGGTAGATGTTCAGTTCCTGGGAATTTGAACCCTATCTCGTGTAAAACAAAGCATGAGATGCATTGAATGCATAGGGCCTGAAGGGCAAATAAGAAGACTAAGGCCATATATAGCCAATATTGCAATAAATTTATGGGGCTGTGACCTGCTACAGCAATGGAATACCCAGATTAACATTTCTGCAGTCCCAGGAATTTATATTTCTGGAAAGGATATAATGAGGTATTATGGAAAAAGGTTACCAGCCATTCAGGCTGCACAAGAACATACAGCAATTAGCAAACCTTTAGAGGTACCACAGCCTTACCTTTAAAATGGTTAATTGAGAAGCCAATATGGATCAAGCAGTGGAATCTAACTGAAGATAAATTACATGCTTTGTAACAGCTGGTACAAGAGCAAATAGATGCTCACAATATTGAAGAATTAACCAGCCCTTGGAATTCTCCTGTGTTTGTTGTTAAAAAGAAATCTGGTAAATGGAGAATGGTGACAGATCTAAGAGCTGTCAACAAGGTAATTCAAGCTATGGGTCCTCTACAATCTGGAATTCCTTTGCCTTCTCTATTACCAAAAGGATGGCCTCTTATAGTTATTAATTTGAAAGATTGTTTTTTCACTATACCTTTACAACAAAAGGATAGAGAAAAATTTGCCTTCACAGTGCCTACTTATAATAATTCTCAGCCTACTAGGAGATATCAATGGACTGTCCTCCCATAGGGGATGCTCATTAGTTCCACATTGTGCCAATATTTTGTAAGTCAGCCATTGGAAATAATTCGTGAGCAATTTCCTAAGTCTATAATTTACCATTACATGAATGACGTTTTGTTGTCTGATTCAAATAAAGATACTTTAGAAAGGATGTTTGAAGAAGTAAAGAAAGTCTTGCCTAAATGGGGATTACAAATTGCTCCTGACGAGATTCTGTTAATTACCAAGGTTACAGAATAGGTTTACAGAAAATTCGAACACAAAAGGCACAAATTAGGAGAGACCAGTTACGGACTCTTAATGACTTTCAAAGATTGTTAGGAGACATTTTCAGTCTACGACTGGCTGTTGGGATAACACCTGGTCTAATAATTCATTTAAGCAAAACCTTAGATGGTGATAAACATTTGAATAGTCCCAGAGAATTAACAGCTAAAAGCAGAAAAGGAACTGGCAATGGTTGAGAAATAATTACAGGAGGCACATGTGGATAGGGTGAATCCAAATCTTAGTTGTATTCTAGTCATATTGCCTTCCAGAATTTCTCCTATGGGAATTTTAATGCAGAGGGAAGATATTATTTTAGAATGAATATTTATACCACATAAACCAAGTAGAAAATTAAAAACTTATGTGGAAAAAGTCTCTGAATTAATTATAAAAGGTAAAGTGAGACTTCGTCAACTAGCAGGTATAGATCCAGCAGAAATTATAGTGCCTTTCACTACTGATGAAATAAAAAAGTTATGGGAAGACAGTGAACCATGGCAAAGAGCTTGTGCTAATTTTTTGGGAGAAATTAATAGCAACTATCCCAAACATGATAGACTTAACCTCATAAAGAGAATTTCTTGGATTCTTCCTCGAATTGTACATGATGCTCCAATAACTGGAGCCCGATCATTTTATACTGATGCAAATAAATCAGGGAAAGCAGGATACAAATAAGAAGAATTAAGTAAGGTGGAACAAAGCCCTTATAATTCTGTCCAGAAGGCAGAATTATATGCCATTTTTATGGTGCTAAGGGATTTTAAAGAACCTCTTAATATAGTTACAGATTCACAATATGCAGAAAGAGTTATCTTGCATATTGAAAGCGCTGAATTTATACCACATGATACAGAATTGACTTCATTGTTTATCCAGGTGCAAGACATAATCAGGACTAGGCTTTGTCCTATGTACATAACACACATCCGATCCTATATGGGTCTGCCTGGTCCTCTAGCACAATGTAATGCAGAAATTGATCAATTATTGATTGGAAGCATGTTGCAGGCCTCAGAATTTCATAAAAAATATCAAGTCAATAGCAAAGGTTTAAAGAAAGAGTTTTCTATTACATGGCAACAAGCTAAGGAGACTATAAAGAGATGCCCTACTTGCTTTTTCTATAATCAAACACCGTTGCCTGCAGGAAGTAACCCAAAGGCTACTCAAAAGAATAAAATCTGGCAGATGGATATGTTCCACTTTATGGAATTTGGTAAATTAAAATATGTACACCACACCATAGACACCTATTCAGGTTTTCAATGGGCAACTGCCTTGAGCTCAGGAAAGGCTGATTCAGTAATCACACATTTATTGGAAGTTATGGCCATCATGGGTAAATCTGAACAAATAAAGACAGACAATGGTCCAGCATATGTATCTAAGAAAATGAAATGCTTTTTTACTTATTATAATATAAAGCACATTACAGGTTTACCAAATAATCCTATAGGTCAGGCAGTTATAGAAAGGTCAAATCGTACAATAAAGGATATGCTGAACAAACAGAAAGGGATGGAAAATATCCCCAGAAATATTTTTGTGTTTTTCAGACATTTGAGGTTCTTCAGTTAAGAATTTTCTCTTTAGATCTGTACCCCATTTTTTAATTGGATTATTTGGGATTTTGATGTCTAATTTCTTGATTTCTTTATATATTTTGGAGATCAGGCCTCTGATGTGGGGTTGGTGAAATCTTTTCCCATTCCATAGTCAGTCTTTCTGTCTTATTGACTGTGACTTTTGCTTTAAAGAAGCTTCTCCTCAGTTTCAGGAGGTTTGATTTATTTATTGTTGCTCTTAGTCTCTGTGCTACTGGGGTTATATTTAGGAAGTGGTATCCTCTGCTCATGCACTGAAGGCTGAATTCCCAAGAAGCTTCTTCACAGATCTTAAAAGAGCAATACTCAACTTTACTTGGAAAAACCAAAACCCAGGATAGTCAAAACAATCCTGTATAATAAAGGACCTTCCGGAAGAATCATCTTCCCTGAAATCAAGCTCTATTATAGAGCTACAGTAATGAAAACAGCTTGGTATTGGAATAAAAACAGACAGGTTGACCAATGGAACTGAATCAAAGACCCAGATTTTAATCCACACACCTATGAACACCAGATTTTTGACAAAAAAGCTTAAACTATACAATGGAAAAACAGGAAGTATCTTTAACAAATGGTGCTGGCATAACTGGATGTTAACATGTAGAAGAATGCAAATAGATTCATATCTATCCCCATGTAAAAAACTTAAGTCCAAACAGATTAAAGACATCAATATAAATCTGATCACACTGAATCTGATAGAAGAGAGAGTGGGAAGTAGTCTTCAATGCATAGGCACAGGAGACCACTTTGTATATATATATATATTTAGTTCTAATTGCAAAACATTTTTTGAAAACCAAGCTTTATTTGCAGACAATGTCACTGCTAGAGCCCGTATTGATTCTGTGGAAAATATGATTTAAATTGGTGTCCTTGTTTACAAAACTAGTAAAATACGGTCCAGATATTTTACAGTTACTTTGTTTTAATGGAGATATTGATCATCTTGAAACTGTTTTCATTCACACAAGGCTAATTACAGAAACTAAATGTTTAGGATTGGGACTGAAGCACCATGAGAATGTGCAAATCTTAATTATTTAAATGTTCAGTTGAGAAAAAGGCTATATTTTGCAAATGTGTCTATAATAGAGTTCTCATTTGTAAATGTGTTGCTCTTCTCATCTGTAACAATCCCCCAAGCCTTTATGGTGTCTGGAACCTTGAATAGAAAGTTATTCTTCATTGCTTAAATATTTCATGTAAAACCTGCAGGATAATAAGGCATTTGATTTCTAGGATCAAAGTTGACAAAATAATGAACTGAGACACTAGTAAAATAAAAATCAAAATGTAGCCCTGAGGCAACAAATACCTATTGGAAAAAAAGTTAGTTTCTGGCCTTGGTATGTTTAACAGGGACATATAATCTCTGACATTAATTGTGAACAAGATATAGAAATTTATTGCTTTAAGTAGAAAATTTTGTTATACAGACAAGAGATGCTTTTATTAAATAAATCACAAACTATGTAAAGAAAAATAGGAAATACAGAATTTAATACAAATATTAGAGAAGTACAATTTTACACATGCTAGAGAAATTCACTTCTAAATCAAACTTCTCGCTGAAACATCAATCCTCATAGTGAAGAGAATTTTTTTCTGCAAAGACCTGCTCTAGATCAGCAAGTAGATTAGAGATTAATAATTTATGAACAAATACTTGTCTTTTATGTGTGTGATTGCAAACAATACAGGATATGTGAAGAGTGAAGATAGGTAGTCCCACATTTGATCACTAACACCATCACATGTTCTCTCTCTCTCTCTCTCTGTCCATTTTAGTTGTCAGAGGATGCTGGGAACCCAAAGAGCATTTGGGGAATCTTTAGGGACCCAGAACCCCTCTGGCCTTGAACATTTATTAGAGTAACTACATGAAAAGACACCACACAATATTTTTCCATGCTTACCAGTAGCAAATGGTTCTAGTTCACCAGAGAAAACAAGGACAATGTAGAATGGAGACATTTTTTTTTATGGGGACATACCTCACCAACACATCTTAAGAAATAGCATATCCTGGCTTCCAAAACTACTTCCTTTTGTCTTTAGTGTGTCAAGGGTCAGAGTGCACTTAAATCCAGAAAGTTTTTTTTTTCTCAGAAAAGGCTATTGGCAACATTTCTCCATCTTGCTTTGTATCAATGTTAATATGACTGGTTTATCATAGTATTGAGTGATATTAAGATGTCATTTCAGATGCTGTGACTGTCTCAATATTGGACTTGCTCACATAACTAAAGTATAGACTCCTATAGCTGTTAGCTATTACCCTGAATCTTTTTGTCAATATGGATTTGTACTTATCAAGTTCTCCTTTAACTCTTAAATTCAAGAAGTTTTCTCTTCCTGGTATAAGGCCATGGCTGCAGTGGCTGCAGTATCAACATTGCTAGCTGAGATCATAATTCCAGCAATTGACAATCAAATAAATCTCCAATGGGTCCCACCATTTCTTAACTCTCCGGCTGAGGCTCTCTAAAGGCAGACCTCAACCCAGGAAGCAGCTGGGTTTTAAGGATCATAAACACAGAGTCTTTTACACTATGAGTACAGTGAATACATTGTTGCAAATAATAGTCAAAACAGAAAATGAGATATAATTTTCAGTTTCTTGACACATGCTAACATGTGAAATTCCTTATTTGTGCTTATGTTTAAATGGAGAGCACTTTGAGTTGGATTCCAGGTATAATCTCCCCTTCAGAATGTTACAACTATCCCCCCGCCCAAATTTCAGAGAAGGTCCTACAGAAGTTCGTATTTCAAGAATGTGTGTGTGTGTGTGTGTGTACAGACACATTAATCCTTTCATAACACATTGTGTTTATAGTGGGGGTGTGTGGCTAACCCTTTCATAGCACACTTCTTAGTGCAAAAATCATCACATGATAAGAGTAATCAAATTGTGTTTCAATGAATTATAGCTACAACATTCAGTTGTCTCCATCCACCAGTGCTCTGCATGATCCTCAATCTATCGCTTCTCTTTTAGCTATGATTTTATTACAGGGATGCGTGATAACATGCTGAAACTGCCTTAAAACTTCATTTTTGGGATCTCCCATTTTCTATGATTATCACAACAAGACCTATATGTGGTATAAGTGTGAGTGATAAGGATCCCAGGATAAAGTCCCTAAGATGCTATAAAATTAAACACAGTCTTTTGATATCATTTTTTAGGTATTCCAGTCAACAAGGTCTGTACTATGGGGGATAACAAAGCAGTTATGTGTAGTCATACATAGAAGAGTTTGAGAAGCTAATGTAGTGTAGTTCATAATACTCAATCCACAGGCCTCATGGGTAGTGATATTCAAGCAGTGTCATATTTAGATTTTTAATGTCGTGATAAAGCACCATGATAAAAAAAAAGCTTCAGGAGGAGAGGGTTTATTTGACTTACATATCCTCAGTCACTCTCTCTTTTTTCCTTTTTTTATTGATTTATTGAGCTATACATTTTTCTGTTCTTCTTCCATCCTCTCCCCTCCCCTTCACCTCTCTTCCATGATCCCCTTGCTCCCAATTTACTCAGGAGATCTTGTCTCTTACTACTTCCCATGTAGATTAGATCCATGTATGTATGTCTCTCTTAGGGTCTCTGGGATTGTGATTTGTAGGCTGGTTTTCTTTGCTTTATGTTTAGAACCACTTATGAGTGAGTACATGTGATAATTGTCTTTCTGGGTTACCTCACTCAATATGATGTTTTCTAGCTCCATCCAATTTCCAGCAAATTTTAAGATGTCATTTTTTTTCCTGCTCTGTATTACTCCACAGTGTAAATGTACATTTTCCTTATCCATTCTTTGGTCGAGGGGCATTTAGGTGTTTCCAGGTTCCAGCTATGACTAACAATGCTGGTATGAACATAGTTGAGTACATGTCCTTGTGGTATGCTTGAGCATTCTTTGGGTATATAGCCAAAAGTGGAATTACTGGGTCTTAGGAAGGTTTCCTAAATTACTGAGAAATAGCCATATTGATATCCAAAGGGTCTATACCAGCTTGCACTCCCACCAGCAATGCAGGAGTGTTCCCTTAATCCCACAGCCTCTCCAACATAAGTTGTCATCAGTGTTTTTGATCTTAGCCATTCTTACAGGTGTAAGATGGAATCTCAGAGATGTGGATCCATATCTATCACCATGCACAAAACTCAAGTCCAATAGGATCACAGACCTCAACATAAAGCCAGCCTCCCTGAACCTCATAGAAATTACAGTGGGAAGTACACTTGAACACATTGGCACAGGATACCACTTCCTAAATATAACCCCATTAGCCCAGACATTGAGAGAAGCAATTAATAAATGGTGTTGTCTGAGTTTTCTGTCCTGCCTGGTTCCCTCAGTTATTAAGTCCCAAAGAAATCACACAAAGGTCTACATTAGTTATAAACTGATTGGCACAGTAGCTCAGGCTTCTTATTAACTCTTACAACTTATATTAGCCTGGTATTCTTATTTGTGTTAGCCAAGTGGCTCGGTACCTTATTTGGCGGGGCAGTCACATCTTGCTTCTTCTGTGGCTGCAGAATAAACTTTTTTCTTCCCAGAATTCTCCTGTTCTTCTTGACCCACCTCTACTTCCTATCTGTTTGTCCCGCCTATACTTCCTGCCTGGCTACTGGCCAATCAGCGTATTTACTTAAAGTATTATATTTACTTAAAATATAACTGCCAGAATACAGACCATTTTCCCACACCAAATGGGACCTCCTGAAACTGAAAAGCTTCTGTAAAGCAAAGGACACAGTCAACAAAACAAAATGGGAGCCTACAGAATGGGAAAAGATCTTTACCAACCCCACATCAAACAGAGGAATGATCTGCAAAATGTACAAAGAACTCAAGGAATTGGTCCTCAAAAGAACAAATAATCCAATAAAAAATTGGAGTACAAACCTAAACAAAGGAATATAAAATGGCTGAAAGATACTTAAGGAAATGCTCAACATCCTTAGCTATCAGAGAAATGCAAATCAAAACAACTCAGTCACTCTTTTAAGTGAAAGTTAGGTGGTGTAGGAGGGTCCTTCTGTATTTGGGTTGCTTTTATTGGTTAATAAAGAAACTGTCTTGGTCTTTTGATAGGCCAGGACTTAGATAGACAGGGAAAGAGAATAGGATACTGGGAAGGGGACAGAGTTAGAGAGAGCTGCCTGCCACGAAGCTCCCAGGTCACACACGCTGAATCTTTCCCGGTAAACCACGACTTGTGGTGACACACAGATTATTAGAAATGGGTTAAACAAATACGTGAGAGTTAGCCAATAAGAGGCTAGAGCTAATGGGCCAGGCAGTATTTCAATGAATACGGTTTCCATGTAATTATTTTGGGTATAAGCTTGCCAGGCACCGGGTGGCAGGAGCCGGGTGGCCACCGGGACCAAAAGCAGGCCCACGCACCTCTTGCAACAGTTAGGCACAAACCAATGTAAATGGCCTTAGAGAACAATGCTTACTGGCTAAATCCCTGTGGCTTCCTCACCCTGCTTTTTATCATCCAGTGTCTCAGAGTGACAGGACCCACAGTGGGCTAGGAACAGACATATTGATCATTAAGTAAGAAAATGCTCCACAGACTTGCATATAGGCCACATCTGTGGGATTTATTTTTGTAATTGAGAGTAGCACTTCACAAATGACTGTAGCTTGTGTCAAGATTGCAAAAGAAAAAGAAAACTAACAGAGATAAGCAAGTATGCAATATTATAGTATTCTTTTAATGATAGGATGAACTTCAGTGACTGAGGAATATGAGACCAATATATCTTACATGCCACACCAATCAAGTCACTGCTGATGGAAGCCATCATAAAGAAAATATTCGTAGTGCACTAGGACTGGCTCAAATTTCTCTACTCTTGCCCTATGCCTTCGTATTTTGACCCTGGGTCAGGGGTGTAGCCTTCTGCTGAAGGCATTTCAGTTTCTAGATGGGAAAATTTACTGCACTATGAATGATAATTTATATTTTCTTGTTTTTTTTTTAATCCTGGACTCAAATCAGTTATTTTTATGACATACACAGTCATACACTATTGGCACAAGTAAGAATGTCTGAGGTTTTCCCAGATGGTACCATTCAGTTCTCACCAGAAAATCTACAGGCAAGGCCTACATGAACAGAGGATCCTGCACAGCATCCTTCGATAGAATATCTATCATCACCTATTTTAAAAAAATTAAGGTGAAAAGACTTAGAAATAGTGAACCAGAAGCCTTAAAGGAGCCCATTTCCCTTTTTTGTTTCATTTTAAGAAGAAATTAGTCCTCCCCCACCTGCTTCAGCTTCACTAGCCAGCAAGCAGGCAAACTTCCTGCAGATAGGCTGCTCTAAACCCACCCTTCCCATCCATCAGACCTTGTAAACTACAAGGCCCCCTCTACCTCCAAACTCATTCACCCCCCCACCTCAGAGTAACTCTGAAGCACAGGAAGCGACTGCACAGAGTAGAAAAAGAGATTGTAATGGCACAGCACTAACCAAGAGAGCAGACCAAGAGAGACTTCAGTGTCTCCTTGAGACATGGACAGCAACTACAGAACAGAACAAGAGTAGCTCCCTAACACACAAAGAGCAACTGCAAGGATTGAACCAAGAGGCAAAGACACGGCTGGCACTAATTGGATGAAGAGATGAGTAGGCATCAATGCAAGAATTCATTCAACAACCTAAAAAAGCAGCATGGTAACACTAGAACCCAGTGTTCATACAACAGGAAGAATTGATCATCCTAACCCAGGATAAGCAGATGAAAATTATTTTAAATATATCTTTATGAAAAAGATAGAGACCCTTAAAGAGGAAATGGAAAATTCATTTAAAGAAATGGAGGAAAATACGAGCAAAAAATTTGAAATTAAAAAATTTCTTAAAGATACCAAGAAAACCAAGAAAAAACAATCAAACCAATGAAACAAACAGTTCTAACAGCTCAAGACTTGAAAATGGAAATAGAGGCAAGAAAGAAAACACAAACCATCTCAAATGTTGAAGATACTATAGAGGAAATAGATTCATAGATTCATCAGTCAAAGAAAATGTTAATTCCAACAAATTCTTAACATAAAACATCCTGGAAATCTGGGACACCATGAAAATACCAAATCTAAAAAGTATAGGGATAGAAGGAGATGAACTCTAGCTCAAAAGCACAGAAAATATATTCAACAAAATCATAGAAGAAAACTTTACCAACGTAAAGAAGGATATGCCTATGCAGGTACAAGAAACTTATAGAACACCAAATAGATTGGACCAAGAAATGTCCTCGTGCCATATAACAGTCAAAACAAAACATACAGAATAAAGAGAGAATGTTAGGAGCTACAAAGGAAAATGCAAAGTAACATATAAAGGCAAACCTATCAGAATTACACACAATTTCACAATGGAAACCATAAAAGCCAGAAGAACATGGATGGATGTGCTGCAGACACTAAGAGACCATGGATTCAAGAACAGACTACTATACCCAGAAAAGCTTTCAATCTCTGTAGATGGGGAAAACAAGATATTCCATGACAAAATCAGATTTAAATTATACCTATTCAGAAATCCAGCCTTACAGAAGGTACTAGAAGGAAAACTTAAATCCAAGGAAGCTAACTGTACCCCAGCAAACACAGGCAACAGATGACCTCACAAAAGCAAACTCCAAAGAAGGGAAACACAAATACTACCACCAAAAATTAACATGAATTAACAATCACTTGTCATTAATATCTCTTATTATCAATAGATCCATACACCTATAAAAAGATAAAACGACATAGGTTAACAGAATAGATATGAAGGCAGGATCCATTTTTCTGCTGTATACAAGAAACACACCTCAACCTCAAAGACAGACATTATCTCAGAGTAAAGGGATGGGAAAGATTTTCCAATCAAAAGGACCCAAGAAACAAGTGGGTATAGCTATCCTTATATCTAACAAAATAAACTTCAAACTAAAATCAACCAGAAGGACACTTCATATTCATCTCAGGAAATATCCATCAAGATGAAGTCTCAATCCTGATATCTATGTCCCAATTTCAAAAGCATGCACATATGTAAAAGAAACTTTACTGAAGGTTAAATCACATATCAAACCCCACACATTAATAGGAGACTTCAACACCCCAATGGACAGGTCGACCATAGAAAAATTTAACAGAAAAATACGAGAACTTATTTCATGACTCAAATGGACTTTACAGTTATCTATAACACATACAGATATCTAAAACATTTCACACAAACACAAAAGAATACACCTTCTTCTCAGCACCTCATGGAACCTTCTCTAAAATAATGCCCTGTATTTTATTGAAGCAGCATGGTTTAAAGTTAAAATTCAGCAATAACAGTATTGCAGAAACCTAAAAACTCATGGAAATTAAACAATGCTCAATTAAATCAACCCTGGGTCAAGGAAGACATAAGGAAAGAAATTAAAGACTTCCTAGATTCAACAAAAATGAAGGCACAACATACCCAAGCCTATGGGACTCTATGAAAGCAGTGCTAAGAAGAAAGTTCATAGCACTAAGAGCCTACATAAAGAAAGTGGAGAAATATAACACTTGCAACTGAATAACACACCTGAAAACTCTAAAACAAAAAGAAGCAGACTGACCAAGGAGGAGTAGATGACAGGAAATATTCAAACTGAAGGCTGAAGTCAACAAAATAGAAACAAATAAAACAGTACAAACAATCAACAAAACAAAGACTGGTTCTTTGAGAAAATTAATAAGATAGACAAACCCTTATTCAAACTAATCAAAAGGTACAGAGTGAACATCCAAATTACCAGACTCAGAAATGAAAAGGGGGAAATAACTGCAGACACTGAGGAAATCCAGAGGATCATTAGGTCACATTACAAAATCCTGTGCTCCAAAAAATAGGGAAATATAAAAGAAATGGACAATTTTCTGGATAGGCACCACATACCAAAATTAAATCAAGACCAGGTGAAAAATTTAAATAGACCTATAGCCTGCAGGGAAATAGAAGATGTCATCAAAAGTCTCCCAACCAAAAAAAGCACAGGACCCAATGGCTTCAGTGAAGAATTCTATGAGAATTTCAAAGAACAGATAATACCTATACACCTCAAATTGTTCCATATAATAGAAACAGAAGGAACATTGTTAAACTCTTTCTATGAAGCTACAGTTACTCTGAAACTAAAACCACACAAAGACTCAACCAATAAAGCGTATTACAGACCAGTATCCCTCATGAAAATTTATGCAGAAATACTTAATAAAATACTGGCAAACCAAATCCAAGAACACATAAAAAAATCATCCATCATGATCAAGTTAGCTTCATCCCAACATATGAAAATCTATCAATGTAATCCACTATATAAATAAATTGAAAGAAAAAAACCCAACATGATCAGCTCAATAGATGCCAAAAAAGCACTTGAAAGTATCCAACACCCCTTCTTGACAAAGGTCTTGGGGAGATCAGGAATATAAGGAGTGTATTTAAACATAATAAAAATAATATACAGCAAGCCGACAGCCAACATCAAATTAAATGGAGAGAAAATCAATGTGATTCCAGAAAAATCAGGAACAAGACAAGGCTGTCCACTCTCTCCATGTCTATTTAACATAGTTCTTGAAGTTCTAGCAACAGAAGATGAAGTGGGTAAAAATTGGAAAGGAAGAAGTCAAACTTTTGCTATTTGCAGATGATATGATAGTGTACATAATTGATCCCAAGAAATCTACCAGGAAACTCCTACAGTACCTTCAGTAATGTGACAGGATACAGAATCAACTAAAAAAAATCAGTAGCCCTCCTATATACAAATGATAAAGAAGTTGAGAAAGAAATCAGAGAAACAAAACCATTCACAATAGCCACAAATAACATAAAATATCTTGGGGTAACACTAACCAAAGACATGAAAGACTTGTTTGACAAGAATTTTTAAGTCTTTGAAGAAAGAAATTGAAGAGGATATCAGAAAATGTAAAGATTTCTCATGTTCTTGCATAGGTAGGATCCACATAATAGAAATGGCAATCCTACCAGTAGTAATCTACAGATTTAATGCAACCCCCATATAAATCCCAGCACAATTATTCACAGATCTCAAAAGAACAGTATTCAACTTTATATGGAAAAGCAAAAAAACACAGGATAGCCAAAACAATTCTGTACTATAAAGGAACTTCTAGAGGCATCACTATCCCTGACATCAAGGTCTATTATAGAGCTACAGTAATGAAAACAGCTTGGTACTGAAATAAAAAGAGACAGGTTGAACAATGGAATCAAAATCAAAGACCTGGATATTAATGCACACATCTATAAACACCTGATTTTTGGCAAAGAAACTAAAATTAAACAGTGGAAAAAAAGAAAGCATCTTCAACAAATGGTACTGGCATAACTATATGTCAGCATTAGAAGAATGTAAATAGATCCATATCTAACCCCATGCACAAAAGTCTAGTCCAAATGGATTAAAGACCTCAATATAAATCTGATCACACTGAACCTGACAGAAGAAAAAGTGGGAAGTAGCATTTAATGCATGGGCACAGGAGACTGCTTCCTAAATATAACATGAGTATCACAGACACTGAAAGCAATAATAAATAAATGGGATCTTCTAAAACTAAGAATCTTCTATAAAACAAAGACACAGTTAATAAAGCAAAAATGCAGCCTACCGAATCGGAAAAAATCTTCATCAACCCCACAGCAGACAGAGGACTGATTTCCAAAACATACAGAGGCTCAAGAAATTAGACTTCAAAATATCAAATAATCCAATTAAAAAATGGGGTACACATCTGAACAGTGAATTCTCAACAGAAGAATCTCAAAATGCCAAAAGACACTTATGGAAATGTTCAATATCCTTAATCATTGGAGAAATGCAAGTCTAAACAACTCTGAGATTCCATCTTACACCAGCCAGAATGGGTAAGATCTAAAACCCCAATGATAGCGTATGCTGGAGAGGATGCAGAGTTAGGGGAACACTCATCCACTGCTGGTGGGAATGCAAACTTGTACAATCACTGTGGAAATCACTATGGCGATTTCTCAAAAAACTGGGAATCAACCTAACACAAGACCCAGCAATAATACTCTTGGCCATTTAGCCAAAGGATGCACAATCATAGTACAAGGACATTTGTTCAGCTATGTTCATATCAGCATTATTTGCAATAGTCAGAACCTGGAAATAACCTAGATGCCCCTCATCCAAAGAATAGATAAAGAAAATGCATTTTATTTACACAAAAGATAAAAAACACTGGTAAAAAACAATACATCTTGAAATTTGAATGCAAATGGATGGAACTAGAAAATTCCATCTGGAGTAAGGTACCTGAAATCCAGAAAAATGAATATGATATGTACTCATTCATAGTTGAATACTAGGTATAAAGCAAAGGATAAGGAGCCTATAGTCCACAACCTCATACAAGCTGGGTAACAAGGAGAACCCTAAGAGAAACATACATAGATCTCTCTGGGCAGGGGAAATAGACACAACCTCCCAAAAATTGGGGGTGTGTGCATAGGGGGAGAATGGAAGGAGAAGACAAAGATGAGAAGCAAAGGCAAGGGGGGAGGAAACCTTGAGGGAATGGGATGGTCGAGATGAGAGAAGGACAGAGATGAAGAGCAAAGAAAGAGATATCTTGATTTAGGGAGCCATTGTGGTACTAGGATACAACCTGGCACTAGAAAAATTCCCAGGAATCCACAAGGATGACCCCATTTAAGACCTTAAGCAGTAGTGGAGAACGTGCCTGAACTGACCTTGCCCCGTAGCCAGATTGATGACTGTCTTAAATGTCATCATAGAACCGATATCCAGCAACTAATGGCAGCAGATGCAGAGATCCACAAAGGAGCACTGGGCTGAGCTCCCCAAGTCTAAAAAGTGAGAGGAGTGAGAATATGAGCAAAGAGGTCCAGACCATGATGTGAATACCCACTGCAACAACTTACTTGAGCTAATGGGAGTCCAGCAACTCTGGCCAGACAGTGAGGAAACCAGCATAGGATCAAACTTGGCCCTCTGAATGTGGGTGACAGTTCTATGGCTGGGGCAGACCGTGGGCCACTGGCAGTGAGACCAGGATTCATCCCTACTGCTTGTACTGGCTTTTTGGAACCCATTCTTTTTGGAGGGATACCATGCTCAGCCTAGATATCATGGGCAGGGCCTTGGTCCTGCATTAAAGCAATGTGCTAGACTGTGTTGACTCCCCATGGAAGCCTTACCCTCTCTGAAGAGTGGATGGGGAATGGGATGGGGGTAAGCTGGAGGGAGCAGGAACTGGATTTGGCATATAAAATGAAAAAAGATAGTTTTGGGTTTTTTTTTTTTTTAGTAAATAAAAAAGACTGAAAAAGAGTGCATGTTTGGTACATAAACCTCAGAACTAGCCAACAGTCCTCTGATTGGACTTAAGGCCTTCTCAAAAAGAGGAAAACCTTGCCTGTTACTGGAAACCTAACTAGCCAACAACTCAGGACTGGAGAAGTCAGGAATCTCATAGGAGATCATGCAATTACCACTTTACTAAATCAGCATAATTCTTAGCTACATTCTAAGTATTTGTCCTTATACCTATAGATAAGTATAGTCCTCATCATTTATCAAGAAAACATTTCTGTGTAGTAGATGGAGACCATTACAGACAGCTACAATTGATCAAAATGTAGAGTTGTAGAGCACAGGTTTGACTGGTTTTTTCTAAGACACGACTCCAGCCCAAAGCCTCAGAGATCATTGCAGAAGATAGAGCAGAATAAATTTAAGTGCCAGACAAGCACAGTGTTTACTGTGAGATTGCGTTTCCTAGAAATTTCAGAAGCTACACCCGTGAAGTAGCACCAACATGGCTGCCACAACAAGTCCTGACCAAGATTGACACCGGTTACATGCTAATGTGGATAAGGGAACACGCTCTAGGCCCCAACTCTGAAAAGAAAATTACAAACAGCTAAGGAACCCTTAGAGCAGAAGACATAGTCTACCCTAGATGCGAGCACACCAATTGCTTATCCAATACCTGACGGTCAATCCTGCAAATATATGCAAGCAAGTAATACTATACATACTGTGCAAATTATATTTGTACTTAGGAATGCACACACAAATTTACACACACACACACACACACACACATATAACAGATATCACATACATAATATATATAATTTTTTGGGATTTTGATGGGGATTGCATTGAATCTATAGATGGCCTTTGGTAGAATTGCCATTTTTACTATATTGATCCTTCCAATCCAGGAGCATGGGAGATCCTTCCATTTTCTGGTGTCCTCCTCGATGTCTTTCTTCAAGGTCTTAAAGTTCCTGTCAAATAGATCTTTCACTTCCTTGGTTAGTGTTACCCCAA
>PVIU01027781.1:0-19952 GCA_004026605.1 Ondatra zibethicus | reverse complement strand
TGGTTTTTCGAGACAGGGTTTCTCTGTAGCTTTGGAGCCTGTCCTGGAACTAGCTCTGTAGACCAGGCTGGCCTGGAACTCACAGAGATCCACCTGCCTCTGCCTCCTGAGTGCTGGGATTAAAGGCGTGCGCCACCACCGCCCGACCACCACCCGGCTGAACTTTCCTCTTAACACTGCTTTCATTGTGTCCTATAAGTTTAGATATGTTGTGTGGTCATTTTCATTGAATCTTAGAAAGTCTTTAATTTCTTTATTTATTTCTTCCTTGACCCATTGGTGATTCAGGTGAGCATTATTCAATTTCCATATATTTATGGGCTTTCTGAAATTAGTGTTGGTATTGAACTAACTTTAAGCCATGGGGTTATTTCAATTTTGTGTGTGTGTGTGTCTGTTAAGATTTGCTTTGTTACCTAGTATGTGGTCAGTTTTAGAGAAGATTCCATGAGGTGCTGAGAAGAAGGTATATTCTTTGTTTGGAAGAAATGTTCTATAGATGTCTGTTAAGTCCATTTGAGTCATAGCATCTGTTAGTTCTCTTATTTCTCTGTTCATTTTTTGTCTGACAGACCTGTCCAGTGGTGAGAGTGGAGTGTTGAAGTCTCCCACTATTAGTGTGTGGGGTTTAATGTATGATTTAAGCTTTAGAAGTGTTTCTTTTACATATGAGGTGTCCTTGTTCAGTATTGAGATTTCCTCTTGATGGATTTTTCCTGTGACAAATATGAAATGTTTTTCTTTTTCTCTTTTGATTGATTTTAGTTTGAAGTCTATTTTGTTAGATACTAGGATAGCTACACCAGCTGTTTCTTAGGTCCATTTGATTGGAAAAATTTTCCCAACCCTTTACTCTGAGGTGCTATCTGTCTTTG
The DNA here is from genome assembly GCA_004026605.1 of Ondatra zibethicus. Taxonomy (NCBI): domain Eukaryota; kingdom Metazoa; phylum Chordata; class Mammalia; order Rodentia; family Cricetidae; genus Ondatra; species Ondatra zibethicus. The sequence goes on along the minus strand of PVIU01027781.1, from coordinate 19,077 downwards.
AGGTTGAGATGCATTTCTTATATACAGCAGAAAGATAGATTCTGTTTTCGTATCCAGTCTGTTAGCCTATGTCTTTTCATAGGTGAGTTGAGTTCATTTATATTAAGGGATATTAATGACCAGTGATTGCTAGTTCCTGTCATTTTAATTTTTGTTGTAAGTAATGTTATTGTGTGTGTGTTTTCCTTCTTTAGATTTGCTGCTGTGAGATCATTGTCTGTGTTTTTGTGGGTGTAGCCATCTTCCTTGGGTTGTAGTTTTCCTTCTAGTACTTTGTGTAGGGCTGGGTTTGTGGCTAGGTACTGGTTAAATCAGGTTCCGTTGTGGAATATCTTGTTTTCTCCATCTATAGTGATTGAAAGTTTTGCTGGGTATAGTAGTCTGGGCTGGCATCCATGGTCTGTTAATGTCTGCATAATGCTTGACCATGACCTTCTGGCTTTCATTGTCTCCAATTGAAAAGTCAGGTGTAATTCTGATAGGTCTGCCTTTATATGTTACTTAGCCTTTTTTCTTTGCAGCTCTTAATATTCTTTCTTTACTCTGTATGTTTAGTGTTTTGATTATTATGTGGCAAAGGGACTTTTTTAGTCCAGTCTGTTTGGTGTTTTGTAAGCTTCTTGTACCTTCATAGGCATGTCCTTCTTTAGGTTGGGAAAGTTTTCTTCAATGCTTTTGTTAAATATATTTTCTGTGCTTTTGATTTGGACTTCTTCTCCTTCTATCCCTATTATTCTTAGGTTTGGTCTTTTCATGGTGTCCCATGTTTCCTGAATATTTCGTGTTAAGCTTTTTGTTAGATTTAGCATTATTTTTTGAGACCAATGAATCTATTTCCTCTATCATATCTTCAACACTTGAGATTCTTTCTTCCATCTCGTGTATTTTGCTGTTTATGCTTGCAGTTGTGGTTCCTGATTATTTACCCATAATTTCCATTTCCAGAATTCACTTGGTTTATGTTTTCTTTATTGTCTCTATTTCGGTTTTCAAGTCTTGAATCATTTCTTTCATGTGTTTGATTGTTTTTTCTTGATTTTCTTTAAGGAATTTGTTGATTTCTTCCAATTTTTTTTTGTTTTTTCCTCATTTGAGAGATTTTTTTTATTTCCCTTTAAGGGCCTCAAAAATTCTCCTAAAGTTATTTTTAGGTCATATTCTTCGGCTTCATCTGTGTTGGGTGTTCAGGTCTTGCTGCTGTAGAGCCACTGGTTTTTGGTGGTGACGTGTTGCTCTTTGTGTTGTTCAGTGTGTTCTTACCTTGTTGTCTACCCATCTTTTCCTCCAATTGTAGCTGGGGTTGTGTCTCCAGTGATCAATCCTTCAGGCGACAGTGGTCCTAGGCTCAGATGGTCACTCCTCGTGGTGGAGTCAGGACCACAGTTCCGGTCATAACAGATGTCGCTAGGCGGCAGTACAGGCTGGCAGGCCTTTCTCGCCTGCTGTCTCCGATGGAGGTTGTCTGTAGTGTCTTTATAACAACACACTCCAGTTTCTCTCCCCAAGCCGTCTTCCTTCTCACGCTGCATTGTGATCTTAGTTGAAAGGATTGACTGTGCTTTAAAGAAATGTGCATAGTGCAGAAGCTCACACACCGCGCCCAGTCGTTCCCTTCACACAGGCCTGTGTTGGGCAGGGACAGCACAGGAATGTGGTGGCTGGTCAGTGTCCACAGTCAAGGACCAGAGAGGGATGAATGCTTTAATCCAGCCCAGGTTCCCAGCCCAGGGGATGGAGCTTCCCACAGTGGGCGGGCCTTTTTTCCCACCCCAGCTGATAGTCAAGGTAATTCTACCTTCTAGGTGATTTTGGAGCACATCAATTTGGCAATGGAGATGGGCCATCACACTCTTTTTACGAATTTATCACAATTTGGTTTCAATTTTTATTTTTCTATGTATGAGTGGTTTGCCTGTATTTATATTATATCTGTTTACTGTGTGAGTTCCCGCTGCCCAGGGTACCCTTGGAGGCCAAGAGAGACTTTGGATGCCCTAGAACTGGAGTTACAGGTGGTTGTAAGCTACCATGTAAATGTTAGAAATTGAGCCCTGCTCCCCTGGAAGTACAACCAGTGCTCTTAACCCAAGACGCTTCTCCAACCCTTAGCACAAGTTTGCACGGTTTTTCTGTAATGTGCCTTAGCGTGTTGTCTCTGACTCTTCATAGACAGCTACAGGTTCCAGAGTTTCTGATTCCCACCAGATTTGTGAATGTTCCCAACATTAGTTCTCCAAAGAAATATTTACTGATTTTGCTTTTTATCTTATCTTTTAACTTACCTGTTCATTTCATGCATATGAGTGTTTGTCTGTCTGTCTGTGTACCATATGCCTGCCTGGCACCTACAGAGTCCAGAAGAGGGCATCAGATCCCCGAAACTGGAGTCCCAGACAGTGGTGCCCTGTGGGTGCTGGGGATGAAACCCGGGTCCTCTGGGAGAGCAGCCGTGCTCTCAACCACGGAGCTGTCTCTTCAGCCCCTTTTTAAAATCATGTTAACATATCTTAACATACCAGCTGGACATTTACAAGGCTGCATGAAGATGAAGGTGTCCCCAGCTGAGTGACACTTGGCTGTGTTTCCTTCCTTCCATCTTTCCTTTTTTCTTCTATTCATCTTTCTTTTATATTTTACTAATATTTTTTCCATTTTACAATCCCGTGCAACTTATTTTTACCCCAGAGATTGTATCGTCCCTTCCCCAGGGCGAGTTGTTTGAGTCTCTTCCATCCTGCACATCTCTGCTTTAAGTGTTCCTTATTCTGATTTTAAACACGTGGGCTCCAGTTGTATGTTACATAAGCTCAAGCTCAAGGCGAACTTGGGCTGCAGAGTGAGTCCCAGGCACCGTTTTCTCTGTGAGTTTCAGGTGACTCTGTCCTAGGCTGGCATAGCTTCTCCCTGCCCGTACATACTGCCGACCAGCGGGGAGCCTGTGTGGCCCTCTCACCCTCTCTGCCGCTGTTCCTCTGTGTGAGCTGTGCCCTGTGAACACCAGCCACCAGGGTCACCTCAGAGTCACACAGTTCCCTTTTCCTACTGTGGCTCCCTCAGCCTCCACCTGTACCACCCGGGAACCATCCCAGGGCGCACACTGGAGGTCTTGTGGCTTGTGTCTGCTTCTCATATGTCAGGAATCTTTGTCAATGGCCTGACAGCCCCTGTCTTCAAGCACCATCCCATGTGTGTTTCCTCTAATGCTTTGATTGTTTCAGGTGACAGAAAATAAATAGATCAAGTGCCCGTTCCTCCATCTTGGCTAGAACCAGAAATCTCTTCTATTTTTTGAACTTATTAATTATGGGTAGTCAAGCTTATTGATTTAGTGTGTGGCTTCTGCCTCTGCTGTGGTGTTTACTAATTAAATGTTCACTCATCATTATTCTGAGAGTTTTTTTAAGGCCTCATTTTTGTACAATTAAGTATCTATTTCTTTAAAAAAAAAAACAAACTCCTTTTGGTCTATAGTATAACAGCATAACCTTTTGTCTTCTCAAAACTGACTGCTAGTATCTTAGTTTAATCCTAATTGAAGCCAAAGTATTCAGAAATTCAAAGCCCACTTCAGCAACTGAATTTCAGTTACTAGTTCTCTCTGGTTTTCTCAAGGAGATGTCACACACTTCCTGCTGGGTGTGGTCTCCAGGAGGAACAAGGAAGGCAAGCCCACTGTGAGCCGCCCGTGCCTTCCCACAGTATCAATGTGTGGGCGCTGCACCTGATTGTCAGTGTCTGAAGATGCGGACAGTGGGCCGTGACGAAAGGTGCAGTGCTGGCAAGGCGGACCCTTCTTTCTATTAAAGCCTTCGGTGGCACCCTGTTTCACATGGCATGAAGTCCATATTCCTTAGTGTGGCTTAAAGGCCTTTTGTGGTTTTTCTTGGCTTGACTCCAGCTTCATATTTTCTGGTCTAACTCTTGCACTCTGGAGCAGATGAACGACATTTTCCCCCCTAAGAAGGCTTGGCTTTTTGATTTGTAAGTAAAAAACTAGACCAGATCAGCCTTCTAAACTCTTATATTGAGAGATACTCCCCCTTGGTTTGTAACAGTCAACCACTTTGTCCTTGGGTGTCTGTGGCTTTACTTGACCCCAAGTCCATTATGAAATACAGGAGGACATGGATTCCGACCCTAACGATCTGCCTGACACATGTTGTGAAAACACTAATGCAGTAAGTTTTTGTTAACTGAAAGAATGGAGCGGCTGATGGATATAGATGATTAGGCTGGGGTGTTTACCTGCATATACTAATGATTCAAATAAGCTGAGGGCATGCAGCCATGTGCACCGTCACACAGGCTGTCACATCACAGGAGGGAATTTGTCTGCCAGCACTGCCACCTTTACTTCTTGAACAAGTGGCCTTTTACATTTTGAGACTATCATATTTTGTAGAAAATTGATTTATTGGCTAATAACTAAATGTGTGGCTGGTTAGCCAGGGTTCAAGGAAGAAACAGTCTATACTATAATTAGTTCAAACAGAAATAAGTGGTTGTTTGTGTGTAGGAGAGGTTATTTATAATAAAACAAGAGAGGAAAAGTAACATCCCAATATTTTTCAAAGATCAAAGGTAGAATTGACACAGAATGAACTAGTGTTCACTTATTGGTATGAGAACGCACACACAAGTCAAATGGCTTCCTGCTACTCATGGAAGCTTTGAGTTGTTCAGAGGCCTCTCAGACTGGGCATGGCCACAGTCTAGTTGATAGCAGTTTCTCTCCTTGGCTAATAAAGAACTGTCAGGACACCTGAGCTCCTTGCTGCAAGAAAACATCACATGCAGACTTCTGTTCCACCAGCCACTTCCCAGATAACCACACAGAGACTTATTATTAACATAAACGCTTGGGCAATAGTTTAGCCTGTCTCCAGCCAGCTCTTAGAACATAAATGGACCCATTTCTGTTAATCTATGTGCTGCCCCAAGGCTCGTTAATCTCATCAATGAATTTTACGTGTTGCTCCTTCTGCATCTGGCTCTCAACTTCTCTAGCTCTGCCCTTCCTTTTCCCAGCATTCTCTCTACCCCAACACCTGCCTAGCTATTGGCCAATCAGTTTTCATTAACAATGAGAACAACACATTTTCCCAGTATACAGAAGGATTATTCCACAGCACCTGCCAGTCCAGAGCATGAACCTTCCTGTGCCATCCAGAGCTGGATTCAACTGGCTCTGCCCTCAGTCAACTTATGACATTTTCAGCATCCTAATAGGCCAGCTGCCCTCTTGGTTTGTCCCTGACCACACCCACTGAGTGGCCAGTAATCTCTCCATGTGTTTATCTCTTCTGGGAATCTTTTTTTTAAATATTTTTATGGTTTATTTAACTTTATTTTGTGTGCATTGGTGTGAAGGTGTCAGATCCCCTGCAGCTGGATCTTCAGACAGTTGTGAGCTGCCATGTGGGTGCTGGGAATTGAACTCAGGACCTCTGGAAGAGCAGTCAGTGCTCTTAACCACTGAGCCATCTCTCCAGCCCGTCTCTTCTGGGAATCTTATGCACATGATATCATACACATGTGGTCTCTTATGCTGGCTTTGTTTATGTAACATAATTCTCACAAGACCCATTCTCGTTGGAGCATAGAGCACTATAGTCCTTTTTGTTTTTTTATTTTTGGGACAGAGTCTCATGAAGCCCATGCCGCCATCAAACTCACTATATAAAACAAGGGTGAGTGACCTCACAGTTGGCCCGCTTCTCCTTCCCCAGTGCTGGGATTACAGGCGTACCCCACCACACCTGACCCTTAATCCTTTTTATGACTGACTATTATATTCCATTTTATTTATCCACCAGTTACTGGGCATTGTGTTACTTTTACCTTTTAGTGATTAGGAATAACGCCACTCTGGAACTTGTCTGAGTGTTCTGTAAGAATATCTTTTCCTTTCTCTTGGGTATGTACCTAACAATATTATTCTCTTCTTTTTTTAAGTTTTAGTTGTGTTTGTTTGTGTGTGTATGCTTCAAAAGTGAGATGGATATAGGATCCCCTTGAGCTGGAATTACAGGTGGTTGTGAGCCCCCTGATGTGGGTGCTGGGAATTGAACTCGGGTCCTCAGCAAAAGCAACATGTGCTCTTAACCTCTGAGCCACCACTCCAGTTCAGTGGAGTGGTTTCCTAAGACAAACACTAAACTTCAGGTACTAGCTTTGGTTTGTTGGTTTGGTTGATTGGTTTGTCATTTATTGACAGGTTGGTTGGTTGGGTGTTTTTTCATGAACTCTTGTTCCCAAGATGTCTGTACTGTTCTGCATCCCTGCCTGCTGGTATAGAGAGCCCTGTCCCTGCCTTCTCCAGTTCCCAATACTTGTCTGCTTTTATAGCTGTCTTAGTGAGCACAGAATGGTTTAGCTATAGATTTTGATTTTTATTTCTGATGATGATGTCAAGCTTTGTAACACATTCTATGTCTTTTTTAAAGTCCTGTGCCAATTTTTAAATTTGGGCTTCTTGTCCTTTTACTGTTAAGTTGTAAGATGAAGATACTTTTGAATTTATTACATATTATTCTACCTGTTTGAGGTGGGTGGGCGCATACATGCCACAGTGTACATGTGGGGGCAGAAGACTGGCAGGAGTCAGTTCTCTCTCTACCTGTGGGTTCTGGTGATGGAACTCAAGTCATCAGCCTTGGTAGCAAGCACCTTTACCTGCTGAGCCACCTCCTTGACCCGGATAAGTTCTCAATGTTAATTTGTGTTTGTATTATCATCAAAAAGTGTGTTAGAAAGAACTGAAAGGCAACTCTCATTCTTCTGCAGGGACTGAAGGTTCATAAAAACAGAAATAGTAGTCAATGAGAGAGACTAAAGGACTGGGCCACCAAAGAGCAGCGTGCTTGCCCCGCTGGCCGTCATGCGGAAAGGAGTACCGAAGGACCCAGAGATTGCTGACCTCTTCTACAAAGATGACCCCGAAGAACTTTTTATCGATTTGCATGAAATCGGACATGGGAGCTTCGGAGCTGTGTACTTTGTAAGTAATTGCTCGATGGGGTGGAGTAGGCTCAGAAAGAATGAGCCCTGCTGTCTACTGGAGAACACACTTGTGTTCCCTATAGAGATGCACGGCCATTGCTGAAGGCAGTTCCGGAGCGCTAGGCTCTATTCCAACCATGGTAAGGCAAACTGATAAACTTGAAGTCAAGCCCCATGTGTTTCCTCGAGATGCCAAGCTCCTTCAGCCTCTTCTCTTCATCCCTTCACCCCAAAGCTTCCAAACCCCACATCCCAACTCTGGAGCCCTTATCAGTCTGGCATATTTCAGCCTAAGCATTACTTCCACAAGACAGTTTTTACAAGTCAACCCTCTACCTCTTAACAGCCTGTGTTTATGTTTAGATACATGCTAGCACAGTGACTAGTCATTTATGTCCCTTACCCTAAATAATATGCACCATGATAACAGGGCTATATCCATCTCATTCATTCCTGTGTTCCTAGCAACTGGTATAATGTCTGCTAATGGTAGAAATTACATAAATGTAGGGAAATGGATAGATGGATGGATGAATGGATAAATGGGTGGATAGAAGGAAGGATGGATGGATGGATGGATGGATGGATGGATGGATGGATGGATGGATGGATGGATTGATAGACAAGTGGATAGATGTGTAGATGGATGGATGAGTGGATAAATGATTGGGTGGGTGGATAGATGAACAGATAAATAGCTGTTTAGAGAGATGTATAAAGACATTTATTGACGATCACAGGAAGTCACTGTTTTCTGATAAATGGTGCAAGGCTATCCCTAATTCCTAATCTTTCAGAATGTGTACTTTTGATGAGAGGGTAAGAACGGCAGCGATGGGGGCACAGCCGGGCACAGCCCACTCACCTGGAGCCGGTCATGTGAAACAGAGGTCTTCCACTTGAAATGGTGGCGTCTGCTTCATCAGAGCAGAGCAAATAGCCTAGTGAAACAACCTGGGAGCAGAGTGAACTGTAACTTCTCCTTCCCCAGTCCTGTTTCTATCACTCTTCTCGAGTGGCCCTCCGCCTGGACCCTCCGGGCACAGCGGGCACAGCCGGGCACAGCTCTCCTTCAGTTGTCCTTCCCGATGAGGTTTCCCGTGCCCAGCTTGTCCTCCTGCAGCTCTGATATCTGTGCTGCCATAGTCTCCCTTTCCTCAGCCGCATCCCATACTCATCTTGGCACTGTATCCCTGACTCAGCTTCTGTGGCTGAAAGGGAGGACCATTTTCTATTTAATGGTCTCATGTTTAGTCTTACTTTTTTACTATAACATTAAATACCCAAGCCAAATCCTGTCTCCTTTTTCTTTTCTAAATATTTTTCATTTATTTTTCCCATTTCCTTTTTTACAAAGATCCTATATTTAAAGTATTTTTAAATTCTATTTATTTATGTATTTTTTAACGTATGCATGCTCTGTCTGCATGTACACGCCCCTACACCAGAAGAGGGCATCAGATCCCATTACAGATGGTTGTGAGCCACTGTGTGATTGCTGGGAACTGAACTCAGGACCTCTGGAAAAACAACCAGTGCTCTTAACTGCTGAGCCATCATCTCTCCAGCCCCTTTAAGTATTTTTAATTATAAATATATCATACATAAAGAAGTACACACACACAAAAAAAAAATTGTCCTGAGTAACTCAGAGGTAGAGCATTGTCTAGTATGTACAAGGCTGAAAGCTCAACCCAACAGAAAAACAAAAGCAAGTACCTCCCCTTAAGAATGTATATTTTACGCAGTAATTAAAATGCAGTCTCTGGGGAATTACCAGCACAAGAAGAACACTGCTAGATCCCAGAAGCCCCTCATATGCCCTTCCTGTTCCCAGGGCAACCACTCCCTGCTCCCCTGAGAAGTGTCCACTGTCTCTATTTCATGGTGCAGGTGCTCTTGCTTTTCTTTATATGTAACTGTTACTTTGGCACCCGGAGTCAGAGTAACTTTGTTTTACCTAGTTTTTAAGTTCTTTAAAATGGAAACATTTGGGGCCAGGAAAGATGCTCAGTTGTTAAAGCCAGTACTGCTTTTTCAGAGGAGCCAAGTTTGTTCCCAGCGCCTGCCCGTGGCAGGTGGATCACAGTCACTGTAACTTCAGATTTCATGTATCCAAAGCCCCCTCTGGCTTCCCCAAGAACCTGCTTACGCGTGGGTGCACATATGCAAGCAGGCACACATATATACTTATAAATAAAAATAAATTACTAAAATTTTAAAAAATAAAATGGAAACATTATTCATTCCTTCATTCTTTTCTTTTTTGTTTGTTTGTTTGCTTCTGTTTTGTTTTTCCAGACAAGGTTTCTCAGTGTACAGCCCTGGCTATCCTGGAACTCACTCTGTAGACCAGGCTGGCCATGAACTCTCAGAGATCTGCCTGCCTTGCCTCTGAGTGCTGGGATTACAGGTGTGCACCACCACTGCCCGGCTGCATGCCTTCATTCTAACATGTTTGCCTTGGTCAGACACATTTACCTGTGGTCGCTCCATTCACTCCTGTTGCTCTATGATCAGTTCATCCTCTCTGAATCTCGCCCCAATCTCTACCTAACTCTTCTATTTTAAAAAGCAGACAGAGTGTTTCCAAGGTCCCAGTGCCTCATAGCAAATACAGGAGACCAAGTATACATTGACACTTAGAAACAAGCCCTTGTCACAGGGTGGTGAGACCCACCCCACAGAATGCCTAGTGGTTGCTTTGGGGACTGACTCTGGCATTTTGACTCATGTCTGTCTCTTTGAAGAACACTCTCATGGGAAGGCTAACACCCCTGTGTACAGTGGGTGCTAGGTCTGTCACGTGTTGCTAATACTTAACCAGAGAAACCATAGGGGGACTTTGGAGATTTTGATGCCTACAGGTGACCACTAGTCTATACTATTCACAAAAAAAATGTAGTCACTGAAGACAGGTGAAAAGGATGTCAACGCTTTAATATGAAACTTATAAAAAAAAACAGTTTTACCCTTTTGTCTACTATGGACATGTAGACAGTGCCTCAAAGATCAATTTCCCATTGGTCATCATAGATGTTGTTGTTAATTCATCGTGTGTGGCACATGTACCTTCCAGCCAAGGAGGGATCCTTCCTCTTGTTATACCAGCGCCACTGTTCCCAAGAAGACCTTAGCATCCCTTTGGTCTCTGTCTACTTGTACTCTCCTCAGTAAACTGAAAAAAGTATACATGTATGTGTATATACATGTGTGGTCCCTGTGCATCTAAGCTCCATTCTTTCCCCTCTCAGTCTCTCTATCACCTGTTACAGGACCGTGTGTGACCCTTTATGCTGGAATGTTCCCCACCACCCTCCTCTGCTGACTCTTGTTCACCTTTTGACACTGTAAAAGGAGACTGCTCATTCATTTCCCAGCTGCCCAGACCTGAATAATCACACAGAACCTATGTTAATCACAACACTGTTTGGCCAGTTGCTTATGTGTATTCCTAGTTAGCTCTTACATCTTAAATTAACCCATTTCTATTCATCTATGTATCACCATGAGGATGTGGCTTACCGGTAGGTTTCCCGCGTCTGTCTCCTTTGGCAGCTACATGGTGTCTCCCTGACTCTGCCTACTCTCTCTATCTCTATTTGGATTTCCACTTGACTGTACTCTACTAAGCCATTGGCTGAAACAGCTTTATTCATCAACCATCCCACATCAATACTGATTATAAACCTCATTCCTTCCAGAAGTGCCCCCTAAGCCACACTAAGGTACAGTAAGCCATATACCCAGCTCTGCTTTGAGTCTTCTGTCTCTCCCATTAGAGGAGATGTGTGCCAGGCACATTTACCCACGATTCTGTCCCTACCATTTAGCACAGTACCTAACAAAGGTGAACACATAATATGTGTTTGTCCTGGATCTGGGGAGATGGCTCAGTGGACAACCTGAATTCAGCTTTTGGCCTTCGTCATAAATGCAATAGAACAAAATAAAAACTTGTGCTTGGTTTCATACTTTTCTCGGGAGCTGGAGAGATGGCTCAGGGGTTAAGAGCACTTGCCGCTCTTGCAGAGGACCTGGGCTGTGTTCCTAGGACCTACATCAGGTGGCTCACAACCCTGTAACCCCAGCCCCAGGGCTCCATCTTCCTCCGACACCCACAGCACTGCATTCATATTCGCAAACCCACGCCCAGACACACTTAAACACTTCATTTAAATAAAAGTAAAATCTTAAAAATAAATAAGTAAATAAAAGTATCTTTATAAGCTAGCAGCAGTCTGGAGAATGGAAACAATAATGAAAAGACAGAAGGTTCCCAGAAAGCATGTCTGCAGTCTGTGATCTTGTCCAGAACTCCCAAGATCGTTCATTCTATTGGAAATATAAAGTGTGAGTCTATGTTCCCAGGATAACTGTAATTACAGAGAGTACAGTGCAGGGTACCATAAAGGAAAGATTACACAGTCTCCTCTTCTGTTGGGAAATCTTGTTTTCATTTGTTTGGTTTTTGGGTTTGTTTTTGTTTTAATATTATTGTTGTTTTCAAGACAGGATTTCTCTGTGTAGCCCTGGCTGTCCTGGAGCTCACTCTGTAGACCAGTCTGGCCTCGAACTTACAGAGATCTGCCTGTCCTCCTCAGTGCTGGGATTAAAGGCGTGCGCCACATGGCCTGTTGTAAACCTTTATCATGTATTAATTATCTTAGCTTCTAAGTGTCTTGTTCTGACTTGTAACCAATATAAAATTGTAGTAAAAATTTTTCATACCTAGGTTGGAGAGATGGTTCCGTGGGTAAGAGCACATGTGGTACAAGCATGAGGACCTGAGTTTGAATCCCCAGCACCAATGAAAAGCAGGATGTGGCCACACAACCCTCACACACCTGAGACCCCAGCGCTGTCAGTGGCAGAGGCAGGAGGATCACTGGGTCTCGCTGGCCGCCAGCCTAGCTCCAGGCCCAGTGAGTGACCTGGTCTCAAGAGAATGAGGTGTAAAATGATAGAGCAGGGCCTTCTGGCCTCCTCTGGCCTCCACATGCACATGTACACATACACAGTGAACACACATTCATGTACAAAGCACCTTCACATGTCTACAGGAAATCAACATGGAAATTGTTTTCAGCTTTCAGTCCTAGAGTAAGTGCACACCACTAGTCCAATCAGGATGGCCCTGTAGATGTAAGGAAGCAACAGCAAATAGCATCGACTGTAAATTTTTTAATGAGCAATTACTTTCCTTTTAGATTTATTTATTTATTATGTATACAGTGTTCTGCCTATGTGTATGCCTGTATCCCAGAAGAGGGCACCAGATCTCATTATAGATGGCTCTCAGCCACCATATGGTTGCTGGGAATTGAACTCAGGACCTTTGGAGGAACAAGCAGTGCTCTTAACTGCTGAGCCATCTCTCCAGCCCATGAGGAATTACTTAATGGCCCTGTCTAATTCTGTTCTAGTCTCCTCTCCTCTCCTTTCTCGCTCGTGCTTCCTGACCCTGGGATGGTGGTTCCCAGGCCTCACACATGCTGGGCAAATGCTCTCCTATACCTCTATCCTGTTTTCTTTTTTTTTTTTTTCTTTCTTTGGTTTTTCAAGACAGGGTTTCTCTGTGGCTTTGGAGCCTGTCCTGGAACTAGCTCTTATAGACCAAGCTGGCCTTGAACTCACAGAGATCCTGTCTCCCAAGTGCTGGGGTTAAAGGCATGCACCACCACCGCCCAGCCCTGTTTTCTTTTTGTAAACGTGAAGAATTTTTTTTTGTTTTGTTTTTACAGATTAGAATTGACTTCATGACTGAGCATGTACTATGAGCAATTGTTTATTTCTGGTTCTGGGCTGGAACCCAGGGCCTCACTCATGCTAAGCAATGGCTGACTCCCAGACCAAGGTTTTGTTTTTAATGAAAAAAAAAGATATATATATATATATATATATATATATATATACCTTATAAATCAATAATTACCTTATTGTGACTGTCACTGTTTAAGTCTGGCATGTCACACACTATTTAGAATATGAAAGAGTTAAACTTCACAGTTAATCACACTGGGCATTTTTGCCTTTCTGAAGACCTTCAGAATTGGAAGCATTTAACTAGTAGATACCTTTTACCTTAGCGAGTATATAAAATTATTTAATGTGCATTCATTTTCCCTGCACTTTAGAGTCGGGAATCTGGAGTTAAGGATCCTGTATCTTGGCTACCTGCTGAATAGTGCAGCAATAAACATGGGTGTGTGTATTTTTCTGGGGATTGTCTGGTTCTTTTTTTAAAGATTTATTTTTACTCATCTGCATGTATGTGTCATGTGTGTACAGTGCCCACAGAGGCCAGAAGAGGGAGCCAGATCCCCTGGAACTGGAGTAACAGATGCTTTGAGCCTCTATGTGGTGCTAAGAACTGACCCCAGGTCTCTGTAAGAGCAGCCAGAGCTCCTAGGTCTGAGCTCTCTCTCCAGCCTGACTGTCTGGTTCTTTCTCTTCATGGCTGATCTCGTATGTTTAGCTGGTACTCCATTGTTGGGCATCTAAGAAGGTTGAATCCCAGCCTTTGTAACTTTGCTTTTCTTTCATTTGACCGTGCATTTTCTTGACGTCCTGTTATAACTCTCGCATGTTATTACAACAAGCATTTGAGTAACCGTTCCCATGAAGTCAGGGTGGCGTTTGCTCTAGCCATCAGTGGGAGTGTCCTCAAGGACGATGCTGCCGAGCTGTGAGAGCAAATGTTGCAAGGCTCTCGCCCAGTGCTTAAGTTAAGGTGCCTGAATATCATAACTCTTTCTATTTTTCTTCCTCTCTCTTGTAACAGGCAACAAATGCTCACACCAACGAGGTGGTTGCAGTTAAGAAAATGTCCTACAGTGGGAAGCAGACCCATGAGGTAAGACAGTCCCATGCCTAAACAGATGTGTGAAGTTTGGGGGAGATAACCAAGTTCTGAGCTCTGGCATCCACACAGGGGCGGGCAGCTTGTCCCCGGGGTTGTCATGTGTATTTCAAAAGTCACTAGAAGGGATGAGCCCACTGTTCTCACCGCAGGGGCATGGTCAGTGTCTGAGATGACCAACGGGCTGGACACCCCTGTGTAGAGTACCCCATAACACATGGTTATGCGTGTCCATTAAACACAGAAAAGCTTTCCATAATGTGATCCATGAAAGATATTTAAGTGTTAGTCACAGTGTTGTTCTTTTGTGTTCTCTTTTCAAATCAAGGGCAGTTTCATAAGAGTTTTAAAGAAAACCCTCCCCAGGAAGGCAAACTGCAAACCTCAGTAGCTGCCCATGAGAGAGAGCATGGAGACAAGGGGAAACCATGCTGTTTAAGCTGCCATGGCACATGGCGGACAGGGAGGGAGGCTCTAGAGCAATGCTTCTCAACCTGTGAGTTGCAACCCATTGGGGTCAAATGACTCTTTCAAAAGGGTCTCCTGCATATCAAATATTTACATTATGATTCAGTAATGTAATTTTGCTAACAGTAGAGAAATTGCAGTTATGAAGTGGTAACAAAAATAATTTCATGGTTGGGGGGGATCACCACAAAGTGAGGAATAGAATCAGGAAGGTCGAGAAACAGCAAGAAGGCCCAAAGAGTTAGGGAAAGATGCAGGCCAGGTAGTGGTGGCACACGCCTTTTATCCCAGCGTTTGGGAGGCAGAGGCAGGTGGATCTCTGTGAGTTTGAGGCCAGGACAGCCATGACTGTTACACAGAGAAGCTCTGTCTCAAAAAGAAAACACCCAGAAGGATGGAAAGGGAATTAGGCTTTTCTGGGTGACTCGGTAAGTGGGCTGCCTTTGGAAGCACAGAAAACTGCTGGCCATGTGCGGTCTCCTGTGGGGCCTCGAGCAAAGCTTCTTGATATTGTGTCTAAGCAACAACCTTCCAGCACAGAGCGTGGATGTGAGTAGTGGTTTGATTTCGATATATTTGATGAGGGATTTGGACCTTGTGCAAATGATAGCTGGTTCATTTACCTTACAGCCGTCTAACACAGAAGAAGAAATCTATAAAATGTACTTATATATATCTATACGCACTTGGCAGATGCTGCTTTCAGCTTGATTACTAAAACAGTTTTTCTGATTTCCATAGAAATGGCAAGATATTCTTAAGGAAGTTAAATTTTTACAGAAGTTGAAGCATCCGAACACCATCGAGTACAAAGGTTGCTATTTAAAGGAACATACTGCTTGGGTAAGTCAGAGCATCTCTGGTCTCTTTTTTTCTATTGATTTTTAAAATTATTTATTTGAACTATAAAATTTTAAGTCCTGTTTCTGTCCCGTTAGACCTTTGTGACTGATTATTTAACACTTGTCATTGCTTGCCGGTTTGTCATATGGTGTGTATTCCATAAGACTAAATATGCTTGTCTACTGTATCGGAAGCATCATCCTGAAAACAGTCAGCAAAGGGATGGTAAAAAGTTACTGTCATCTTGTGAAACCTAAAGTTAAATCCTTTTAGTCTCCTAGGATTTCTAAAGATTTTTGTCACATGTATTTTGTGTGTGCATGTTTGCCGTGTGCACATGCTTGTGGAAAACACAAAATGTGGTCCAGGGACTGGACTCAAGTCATCAGCAGCAGCAAGTGCCCTTGCGCGCCGAGCCGTCTAGCTGGCCTTCATCCTAGAATTTTCTTTTAAGATTTATTTATTCTTATTTTGTATGTATGAATGTTTTGCCCACATATGTGAGCACACCACGTGTGTGCGGTGCCTACAGAGGTCTGAAGAGAGCACCAGATCCCCTAGGACTGGATGTACAGACAGTTGTGAGCCACCATGTGTTTGCTGGGAGCTGAACCCGGGTCCTCTGCAAGAGCAGCCCGTGCTCTTAACCACTGAGCCATCTCTCCAGTCCTCATTCTAGAATTTTTATCTTCGCCACTCCCACCCTCCTCCCCACTCCCTTTGACTCTGCTAGACACCATCCCTGTGCGACTCTTACAAGGTGACACTGGAATAGGTGACACTGGAATGGGGCACGCTTTTCTCCCATGCAGTTTGTTTTTGTTTTGTTTGTTTGCTTTTATTTTGTATGTGACTGTCACTGCTTAAGTCTGGCATGGCACACACTATTTAGAATATGAAGGAGTTAAACTTCACAGTTAATCACACTGGGCATTTTTGCTTTAACTCCAATTTAGCTGTCTATGAAAGGTTGCTTGTGACAAGCCAAGGTTTCTTGCGTACAGGAAATGGACATTTTGTTCCTAAACATCATATGTAAGCACCTGTTTTTTAAGGAGTTAATTTGGTGTGTGCACGTGCATTTCTGTGTGCGTGCATGTGTGCCTGTACATGTTCTGTGTTTGTATACATGTGAACGCCACAAGTTGAAAGTCAAGTGTCTTCCTCCATCGCTTTCCACCTGCAGACAGTGTTTCTCACTGAACCTAGAATTTGCCCATTTGACTGGACTGGCTAGCTAAGGAGCCCCAGGGGACCCCTGCATCCACCGCCCAGCACTGGGATTGCAGGCACACACCCCTATACCCCACTTTTACGTGGAGTCTGAGCTCCACACCTTGTGCGTGCAAGGCAAGCTTTACCCTCTGAACCATTTCTCCAGCCGAGTCCTTCAACCATCTATACCACTGCTTCTGCTCTGAACAGAGTTAATCAAAGAGCATCTTATCTGGAAATCAGTTGCCCTGGGCAAGCTCAGCTGCCTTAGAGGAGTCTAGAGAGATTTCACTCCTTGCTGCCTGTTTCAAGGACTCAGAAGTCTTGGCAAAGCCTCAGGGGCTCTTCTTCCTGGCCTGTTTTTTTTTTTCTTTAGTTAGGCAGAGTTCTAACCAGCTCCCTCACCTGGTTTTCATCTACAACTAGTTTGACTACTGGTTAGAAGATGCTCATAGGCACTGAGCTGCTAGAGATGGGTGTTGTATGAAGAGGAGCGGGGGCACCTGGTTAGCTTATACCCGAAATAATTACACAGTAACTGTATTCATTTAATTACTGCCTGGCCCATTAGTTCTAGCCTCTTATTGGCTAACTCTCACACCTTGATTAACCCATTTCCATTAATATGTATCGCCACTTGACTGTGGCTTACCAGCATGAGTCTAAGCAGCATCCGTCTTGGCCAGGAGACTCTGCCCCACTTCCCTTCCTCCCAGCATTCTGTTCTGTCTACTCCGCCCACCTAAGGGCTGCCCTATCAAAAGGCCAAGGCAGTCTCTTTATTTAACCAATGAAAGCAACAGAAATACAGAAGGACCTCCCACACCAGATGGGCAGCTGATCAGCACCAGCAGTGACAGGAATGGAGCCAGTGGAGGAAGTAGAGGGCAGGAGACTCCGTGTGAAGGGCTGAGGAGAGCGCTGTGACAGCAATGCTCAGGGCCTTTTAACAGGCACTTTTTAAAGCCTAGGAGCACAGCACACCTCCTTCCTGTCCGGGGATTTTGTTGTTGTTGTTGTTTGTTTTGTTTTGTTTAGTTTGGTTTTTCGAGATAGGGTTTGGAGCCTGTCCTGGAACTTGTTCTGTAGACCACACTGGCCTCAAACTCAGAGATCCACCTGTCTCTGCCTCCTGAGTGCTGGGATTAAAGGCGTGTGCCACCACTGCCCGGCCCTTCCTGTCCAGTTTTAAAGATGTGTGGGAACACAGTGACTCAACATAGTGGTTCTTCATAGTGGTGCACAACCATACATGTAGGCAGAGACTGCTTGTTCGTCTCCAGCTGCCCAGACCCAAATAATGACACAAAAACTATATTAATTACTGTTTGGTGAATGCCTCAAGCGTATTCCTAGCTAACCCTTATGTCTTAAATAACCCATTTCTATTCATCTGTATGGCACCACGAGGTTATGGCTTACTGCTAAGGTTCTGTCTGGGGGGGGGTGTCTTTCTCCTTCGGCAGCTACATGGTGTCTCTCTGACTCTGCCTACTCTCTCTTTCTCTCTCTCTCTCTAGATTTTATTTATGTGTGTGTGTGTGTGTGTGTGTGTGTGTGTGTGTCTTCCAATCTGGCTCTATTCTACCCCGCTATAGGCTGAAGCAACTTCTTTATTAACCATTCACAGCATACAGAAGGGAATCCACATCAAATGCACAAAGTGGAAAGTGCAATCTGAGTTTGGATTTTAATCCCGTCTTGGGCTGCCATGCATCCCACGGTCCTCCCTGATAATGCTGGGCTGGGCCTGATGACCACAGGGGCCACCAGTTCTCCATAGAGCATAATGGTCCCCTATCACCTGTGGGTCATGTTTCCAGACCCCAGGTCTTTAAAGCCATGGCTAGTACTGAGCTCTGTACATGATTTTATGGTTTTTCTTGGTTATACATGCCTATGATAAGGTACAAAAAAATTTTTTTTGAGGCAAGGCCCAAAAGGAATAATCCTGAATGGTCCAGGACTCACTGTATAGACCAGGCAGGCCTCTAAATCAGAACCTCTTGCCTTTGCCTCCAGAGTGAAGGGATTAAAGGCATGCCACCACACCATCTTGATACAAATGTCTAAATTAGACATAGATTAACAACAGTAAGAAGTGAAGTAAGCCGTGACAGGTGTCTCCTGCAGTGGAACCTGCCAGCATCTCCATTCTTGTGCTTTCGTCCATTATTGGCTAAGATAAGGATTACTTGGATACAGCTACTGCGGTGTGTGACCATGGCACTGTTGGGCGGGTGCTGTATACAGTGGACACTCTACCAAGGGCTGATTCTCATGTGGAGCAGGAAAGAAAGATGTACATGCTAAAGCTTGTGAGTTGTTTTTTCTGGAGTCTTTCATTTACTGTGTTTGGATCACACTTGACCATGGACAACTCAGCTAGAATAGAAAAAATTACAGCTGTGATCACAGTACTGTTTGGCTAAGCTACACTGTATCACAGATGTGAGGTCTCTGTGCTATGTGGCTAAGCTACACTGTATCACAGATGTGGGGTCTCTGTGTGGCTAAGCTACACTGTATCACAGATGTGGGGTCTCTGTGCTGAGTGTCTAAGCTACACTGTATCACAGATGTGGGGTCTCTGTGCTATGTGGCTAAGCTACACTGTATCACAGATGTGGGGTCTCTGTGCTATGTGGCTAAGCTACACTGTATCACAGATGTGGGGTCTCTGTGCT
>PVIU01027780.1:0-19969 GCA_004026605.1 Ondatra zibethicus | reverse complement strand
AAAGAGTTTTTGTTTATTTTGGTTTTGTTATTGTTGTTGTTTGTTTTTGTTTTTGGAGATAGGATTTCTCTATGTAGTCCTGGCTGTCCTGGAACTCACTCTGTAGACCAGGCTGGCCTCAAACTCAAGAGATCCGCCTGCCTCAGCCTCCTGAGTGCTGGGATTAAAGGCGTGCACCCAATCAAAGGGTTATTTTTTAAATAGCAGAGTGAAAGGCTTGCTTGAACAAGTGAAAATATCTCTGAGTGTGCAAAGCAAGCAGGTGGTCTCTCCTGTCCCCATCTCCCTTGTGTCTGAGGAGCCACTACAACAGGTCCTCTTGGCACCCACTTATTTGGAGAAGCTTCTCAGGCCTCCTTGTTATTGCTTTCCTATCCAGCTGAGCGAAGTCAGGAGTCCCAGGGCTGATGGGAATGAAGCTGGTTTCTAAAAGGCAAAAGATCATGGGGTTGAAGCCCAGCTGTGCAGTCAACTGGCGGGGAGCGCGGACACCTGCTCAGACTCTTCTTACCCTTACTCCTTGCCCAAGAATTGTTTCGGTGACGTTCCTACCTTAGAGACTCGTGAGTCCTGCATGGACAGCGGGTGCCCAGCCTTACTACTGCTTAGTCGTGGTGCTCTGGGGTCCTGTGGGCACAGGGTGATACCAGGTGTCCATTCCTACCTGGTCCCTGGTGACTCTTAGGACTGTCCTGCCTCAGCCCTTGCCCTCCTCTAGCCCCCAGTCACATTCTTGAATCTCAGGCATCATGGCCATTTGGGCCCCCATCAGAACTTAGATTTATTCTTTCTGTGATGGGATAAGTTCCTGGCTTACTATTGACTTGTGAACTTCCCAGATAGAGTGGAAGCTATGGGTATGGCCCCGCTCCACACTGGGCTCATTCATTCCTAGTGGCACCCACAGCTATGCCAGAAGTGCTCTTGAGAGTGTTAGGGTCACTCAGAGCTGAGCGGTTTGACTTAGGCCTGCAAAGCTGAAAAGGTCTTACGTCTATATCAAGAAGGGCCGCCAGAGGGCGCTCCAGCCCCAGCAATGGGAACCAGCTTGTACTAGAAGAGTGACCCTTGGGACTCTAAGGAAAACATGGCTTTGTGGATTCAGACACACTGAGTTTTGATCACGGCTCCGCCAGCCATCCCACTGTAAGAGTTTGGGCAAGTCTCTTCAGGTGTGGGCTCTGCCCTCCTCACCTGTGAGATATGTGAAATATGTGGCATAGTGGGTATGGTCACGTGACAAACACGACCATTGCACTCACTGTTACTGTGCGGAACAGGTACCTGGTTTGAAATGGTGGCCTGTCCCTCCTCCCCTCCATCAAGCTTGTATGGCCAGTGTCAGACTTAGCATTGCAGGGAGGTAGGCAGACAGGGTCCTGGCTGGGGCGGTCTGAGGACCTAGAGAAGCCCCTGAGCTCCCACCCCTCTGGTGTGGAATGGAAGAAGTTCTATAGCTGGTGGGAAGCCTTGATTGTGCCACAGGCTTGCTGAGCATGCCTGAGGAGGTGCCCTCACTTCCCTGGGCTTTGGCTTAGGCTGGGCAAAATGAGTGTAAGGCTGAAGGCTGGTGAGTACCTGGAACCGGAGAAGTCCCAGCCAGCTTCCTTTGGCTTCCTGCTGAATCAAGGGCATGTGACAACTGTGGCAGGGAAACCCATGAATGGGTTCTTCCAGAATGTGGTGGTGGCCGAAGGGTGGAGAGAGCCATCCCTCACTGTGGTGGAGGGCTGCCCCTTCCCGCTCGCTGCCCACCTCTGAAGGCCCAAGCCACTCAGCACCACAAGAGGGAGAAGGATGAGGCGGGCTGGGGAGTCCAGGAGGACCTTCAGAGAGCCTGGGGCAGTGCGGAGGACGGAGAGATGAGTGGGCCAGCACTAGGCAGCTTGTGCTTTTCCAACACGGTGAGGCGGGGCAAAGTGGTGAGCTGGTGGGGGCAGACGGGTGCTCAGCGTAGGAGCCTTTGCTGTGCTGGTGTGCTTGTGCAGCAGGCAGGATCGCTGAGCAAGGAACATCCCCTACACTTTGATCCTGGGTCGCTTTCCTTGAAGAAGATCGTGATTAGGTTGCCGCAGTGTCCCTTGGGGATGCTGGTTTTGAAAGAGGAGTGTTTGCAGCCCTTTGATTCAGGGAAGTAGCTCCAGGGATCTTTTTGGGGGAAGTGTAAGATTCAGTGGGATGTAGTGTGAAGGGAACCTAACGCTCCTCCTTAGTTGTGTGATCTTGGGTAAATGTCATTCATTTTCTGAACCCCAGGAAAGAATGTCTCAGTATCGGAAACAGTGACAGTCTTGAGTTAGCTGAGCACCCACTGGACAGAAGTTCCCTCCCCTCAGTCCTGTGCTTCTTCCCTATCTACTTCACTGGAACTTCTCCTGTCCCTTGGCCTGACAGAAAGGAGGCGTGGCATCTGGATTCAAGCACGTGGTACCCAATGAGGTGGCGGTGCAGAGGCTCTTCCAGGTCAAAGGACGCCGTGTAGTCCGTGCCACCGAGGTGCCCGTGTCCTGGGACAGCTTCAACAATGGTGACTGCTTCATTCTGGACCTGGGAAACGTGAGTCTGGCCTGCCCCTTTCCAGGGCAACTGTGATAAACTTGCTTAGACCTGACTCTGGGGAGGGTGCATGAACACTTGGGGGACAGACCACAGGGACCAGAAGGCCAACCCGGCGTGGATGAGATTCCCACACGTGGACCCAGATGTGTCATGCATGTATGCATGGATCTCGGGTCCTCATCATGTGCACAATGTTTTTGATGTGCAGACTCCCTGATATCTCTTGACACGCATAGCCATATCCCTATTAAAATACATTTCTAAGCACATGGCATTTGTGGGCAAAACCTGCAGGCTCTTGTCCACTGTGGACACTAGCACTGCAGTGAGTGCCCAGACATGTAGACTTGGGCCCACAGTACATGACATCATTGGCTGCATATGTACCTGGTATGTGGCGATGTGTGTGGTGCATATCCCCAGGCCTACTTACAGGTAAATGGGTGGTGCTCCCTACATGCCTGCTCTATAGCTCCACATGAGCACAAACCTTCAAATGGTCATAGCCAGACACTGCATCCCAAAACTTCTGTGCATATGTACCTGTGGCATAATGCCCTATCTTGACTTAGCATAGGCTTTTTAAAAAAGTCTTAAAAATTATTTTATGTGTAAGGGTGTTTTGTCTCCATGTATGTCTGTATACTGTCTGTGTGCCTGGTGTTGGGAGCTGGGTCCTGTGGGACTGCAGTTGCAGATGGCTGTGAGCTGCCATGTGGGTGCTGGTGTCAAGCCCAGGTCCTCTGCAAGAGCAGCCAGTGCTCTTAACTGCTGAGCTGCCTCTCGATCCCCAGTATAGTTTTTTTTTGTTGAGGTAAAATGGCGTGGTGTGTTCTAATCCCGACTGCTGTTCTGTGGAATTCACCCAGGGATTGCTGGCTCCCAAGGTACTGCAGTTCTGGTGGGGTGTGGCTTAGGGTGGGATTGCTGGCTCCCAAGGTCCAGCAGTTTGCTTTTGTTGCTGTGTCCAACACCACGCCCAGCAGTAACCGAGGAGGAAGGGGTTTATACTTCCATGTCATAGCCCATCACCGAGGGAACCAGGGCTGCGTACTTACCTGCCTAGGGAAGCTGCTGCCCACAGTGGGCGGGGTCCTCCCCATCAATCACAGCAGTCATTCACTGATGCGGCCACAGCCCAGTCTGAGGTTCCCTCTTCCCAGGTGACGCTAGGTTGTGTCAAGGTGACAGGAAAACTCGCTAGCACACAGATGGGGTGAAGGCCAGGGACACGGTGGGAGCTGTAGACAAACAGTGCTTGCAGTTTTGCTTCCCACCAGCAGGGGACTCTATAACAGAAGCTTCGAGATTGCGTAACTTAAGTAAAAGTTGATTTAGGCTCACCAGCTGGGGTGTGATGGGGTTCTTTACAAAATGGCTGATGTAGACAAGCAAATAGCCCTGTGCAAAACAGTCGAGAGACAGCAGTGACCTGTGTTGTAGCAGGAAAGACTGAACCTAAATGAAAAACATTAATCCCAATAGGGCTACAATAACCATCAAACTTTAACGTGAACTTCAGAGGAACAAATTATATGCAGTCCATAGCAGCCAGCAATCTTGAGGTAGTTGTACATGTCAGTATCCTCGAATGCAGAGATCACTCCATTGCCCTTGGGTGACGTGTGTGTGCTGTGCTGGCCCTCACCTGGACAAGCGCGGGCCAAGGGGAGCTTGTACATAGGCACAGTGTGCACACTGCCATCCTTCAAGGCGGGCTTGTGCAAAGGCTGGACGCTGACGTCCTGGGTTCTCTGTCTTACAGAATATCTACCAGTGGTGTGGCACCAACAGCAACAGATTCGAAAGGCTGAAGGCCACACAGGTGTCCAAGGGCATCCGGGACAACGAGAGGAGTGGCCGTGCCCAAGTACACGTGTCTGAAGAGGGTGGAGAGCCAGAAGCGATGCTCCAGGTGTCTGTGGGATGTGGGTGGGGTGAACGGGGGTGGGGCTGGGGGAGTCTACTTCTACCTTCTTTATAAAAGAGTTATTTGTCAGATCCCTTTCTGCCCCTGAAGTCCTTTTTTGGTTTTCTACCTGGCCTGAACATTTAGGGAGTAGGAAGATAGCTTCCTACAACTGTAGCTCCCCTGAGAACTAAGCTGGAATCTCAGGGCGTGGTGTATGCTGGGAATGTGCGTCCACCCTCCAGCGAGGAGGTCCAAGCCTTCCAAAGGAGCAGGTTAGCAAAGAGATCTCCTAACATTTCTTGAGGACGACCTGAAACTATTGTGATCCTCTTCTGACGTTCCTGTTTATTTACGGCTCATTCAGTTAGCAGTGTGCCGGGGCTGTTGGCTACCATGTTCCCCAGAGAACGGAGGGGAAGTCTGCCGCGTGCCGCTCCGCTGTACTCTCCCACTTGCAAGGAGCAGAAGGATTTTATGGGGAGAAAGAAAAAGATCCCAGACATCAGGGACAGTAGCCGGGATGTTGAGGTCTGGAATAGAACAGACATCAGGGACAGTAGCCGGGATGTTGAGGTCTGGACTAGAACAGACATCAGGGACAGTAGCCGGGATGTTGAAGTCTGAACTAGAACAGACATCAGGGACAGTAGCCGGGATGTTGAGGTCTGGACTAGAACAGACATCAGGGACAGTAGCCTGGATGTTGAGGTCTCGAATGGAACAGAGCAAACAAGCTTGAAGCCATGTCCGTTGAGGTTCCAGTTCTGCCAACCTCCTGGAAGCTGTGTGAGCCAGTAAGCTTGTCCCTCCAGCTCTCAGCGCCCCCTGCTGTGAATGGAAGAAATAAAGGAGAGCCCTCCAGTCCTGGCTTTCTAGCCAGTCCTTCTGGACTGAGGGAAGGGCTAACCTGGAGGCGGGGTACCGAGAGGAAGGACATTAACAGGCAGGTCGTGGGAACTTTTTCTCCAAAGGGATAGGTTCTAGATGCCAGGGCCAGGCAGGCTCTGTGGGCGAGGCTGGCCTGCTGGGGAGCTCTCCCAGAAGCCTCTGTGCTCATGGTCACCCCATCTCAACACCTTCTCCAGGTGCTGGGTCCCAAGCCAGACCTGCCTGCAGGTACCGAGGACACAGCAAAGGAGGATGCAGCCAACCGGAAACTGGCCAAGCTCTACAAGGTGAGTCCCAGAGGTACTGTTTCCTATACCAAACCAGGTCAGGCTGGGGAGGCAGGAGGCTCCACCTCCCTCAGCTGCCCTGGGCCGGGGACTGACATCCTAGGGCTCCGACTGCTGATCACAGATTACTTGGCTCCCCACCCCTCCTTGCAAAAAGAAACACACTTTTGTTGTTGTTTTGGATTGAGTTTGGGATTTTTGTTATTGTATTTGTTTGACAGGATCTTGTTTTACTGTGTAGCCCAGGCTAACCTTGATCCTCATGCCTCAGGCATTTAAGTCTTGGTATTACAGGTGGGCACCACTCTGCCCAGCCAGAGGCTCATCTTTGTAGAATTCTATAGGATTTCTGGGAATCTGGGCCAGAAGGGGTGATGAGAAGGCATCTTAGAACTGGGGTGAAGGTGAAGGTTATGGCTAACATTTCTGATAATGTCTTCCTTGTGTGTCTTTGGTGCACTTTTCAGTGCTGGGGTCCAGTCCAGGCCTTGGCTTGGACACAAATCAGACTGGTGCCAGTCTTAGCCCCTTCCCTGTCATTTTAGAATCCAGGATGAGTTCATGGGCTTTGCGATGTGGCAGTCCCCAGCTCCCAAATCTTCCTCTCTGGGGACTCAGGAGCCTCTGCTTCCTCTGAGCCAGTCTTGTGAAATTTGACTGGTGGACATCTTGGTTTTAAGTCGAATGAACTCTTTCTATTAGGATTCTTAGGTTTGCAGGAATACTGAGGAGAGAGTCCGAATGCCCTCCTCTGGCTTCTCAGCCCTAGTGGAAGCAGGCACACTTTCCAGCTAAGCAATTGAGATGGGGCCAGTGCTGCCAACCAATGAGGGGCATTATTCTGCTTCTCTAAGCTCGTTCCAAGCACAGTCCTGGTGGCACCTCGTGTTTGGCCCTTGTCATTTCCTTCTCATTACTCATGGTTTCCAAAGCTTCCCAACAAACTCTTTAGCACTTCTCAGAGACCCTGTACCTTTTACTGAGATGAGGTCTCGTGTATCCCAGCTGGCCTTGAACTCACTACACAGTGAGGATGACCTTGGATGCCTCTACCTCCTGAGTTCTAGATTGCAGGACTGTACCTCCACACCTGGTTTA
Organism: Ondatra zibethicus; assembly: GCA_004026605.1. Classification (NCBI taxonomy): domain Eukaryota; kingdom Metazoa; phylum Chordata; class Mammalia; order Rodentia; family Cricetidae; genus Ondatra; species Ondatra zibethicus. Next base: position 13,225 of record PVIU01027780.1, on the reverse strand, counting down.
TGTGGTACTGGTGGACGAGAACCCCAGGCTTTGTTCATACTAGACAAGCAGAGCTACATGCCCAGCCCCAAGACCCTCCCTCTGCTCTGTTTACCCACCTTCCTTTCCAGGTGCAGCAGCCATGTCACACGCTGGGCCACCTGCATGGCTGTGCTGCAGGGCTGGAGAGGCCTGGTCTGGACGTTGATCTGCCCCTCTAGGTGCTCACGTGCCCCTTCTCCATCGCCACAGGTCTCCAACGGTGCAGGCAGCATGTCAGTCTCCCTTGTGGCCGATGAGAACCCATTCGCTCAGGGCGCCTTGAGAACTGAGGACTGCTTCATCCTGGACCATGGCCGAGATGGGAAAATCTTTGTCTGGAAAGGTGCGGCCAGGTGCCTAGGTTCCACTGGTCCCCAGAGGCTTCAGGGGTCTCAGCCCCAGCGAGAACAGTGTTACATATAAGAAACAATCAGCTCTGCAGTTGGCTTAAGTGTAGAGCCCTAGCCCCTTGCTGAGTCTGAGACCTTGTTTGGGCTCAAATGAATGTTTGCCAAGTGACTGACAAGATCACTTCTCCGGGAAGTTAATTGACACTACAGAAAATTTAGGTATCTTTAAGAAGTATAGCTTTATGGGTCCCAAACTCCTGCAGGCCAGCATACTGGATGGGGTAAGCCGTATGTTACTATGTGGCTTGCTCTCCACCAGGGGTTGGGGCACTAGGGAAGTCTTTGTGGATGGAGTTGCTCCTGTGACACTCTTGGGCCTGGTTGTTTCTGAGAGTCCGCAGACATCTGAGAAACCCTCTCCCACTCATCCCCAGGGGTTCCTCAGATGCACTGAGACTGGTGCTGGGAACTGGGAGGAGGCAGTGGGTGGAGACAGCAAGAACTTGCTGGGCTAGCTGTCCAGGTGATCTGGGCATGGACCAGTCAGGGCCCCAGCTGACTCTGAGGTTCTCAAGGGCTGGAGCAGATGCCCTTGAGATGTCACCTCAGAAGGGGACATCTGCGTAGGGCATGCAGCCTGGATGCAGCAGGTTAACTTCCTGTGACCTCTCTGAGATACCCGTTTCCTTATGTATGAGAGGGACAAGACAGCCATGACCTCTCTGATTTAAAGCTGTTATATGAATTAAATGAAATAATATGTGTGTGGTTATGGCACCAAGTCTGTGTTCAGTAAATGAGCCACAGTGGTTAGCATGGTTGCTGTTATTGGCCAGGACCCCAGAGGGGGTGTCTCTTGTAACTAGAAGCCCCCAGTTTAGGGTGGTGCTCCCTGGCTACCTATGATCTAAGTTTAAGGAGAGTAGGGCCGGCTGCCCTCTCCTGGGACCTCTGAGCTGCTGTCTTAGTAAGGACTTCTATTGCTGTGAAGAGACACCATGATCACAGCAACTTTTTTTTTTTTGAGACAGGGTTTCTCTGAAACTTTGGGGCCTGTCCTGGAACTAGCTCTTGTAGACCAGGCTGGCCTTGAACTCACAGAGATCCATCTGCCTCTGCCTCCAGAGTGCTGGGATTAAAGGCGTGCGCCACCACTGCCTGGCTCACAGCAACTATTTTAAGGAAACGATTAATTGGGGCTAGCTTACAGTTCAAAGGTTTAGCCCATTATTATCACAGCAGGCTGACATGGTGCTGGAGAAGTAGCTGAGAGTTCTACATCCTGATCTGCAGGAAGAGAGAGTGACACTGGGCCTGGCTTGAGCATCTGAGACCTCAAAGCCCACTCCCAGTGACACACTTCCTCCAACATGGCCACACCTCCTAATAGCACCACTCTCTATGAACCAATGAGGGTCATTTTTATTCAAACCAGCGCAGCTGCTGACCTGGCATCATTCCTCTGACTTTTGGCAGGCAAGCAGGCCGACACGGAAGAGCGGAAGGCTGCTCTCCAAACAGCCTCTGACTTTATCACCAAGATGGAGTATCCCAGACAGACCCAGGTAAGGGTCTGAGGCCAGAGAGAGACAGATTCAGGGGGGTAAGGGAGGGAGGAGTCCCCCTCCTCCTTGGGGACTGGATGGGCACCCGAGGCTCCCTAAGGCCCTTGCTAGGCAGCCTTGCCGTGTTTTACCCTTCTCCCCCTTTCAGGTTTCAGTTCTCCCCGAGGGTGGAGAGACCCCACTGTTCAAGCAGTTCTTTAAGAACTGGCGGGACCCAGACCAGACAGATGGCCCTGGCCTGGCCTACCTCTCCAGCCACATTGCCAACGTGGAGCGGGTGCCTTTCGATGCTGCAACACTGCACACCTCCACCGCCATGGCCGCTCAGCATGGCATGGACGATGACGGCACCGGCCAGAAGCAGGTAATGGAACCTCAGTTTTAGAGCAACTCTGCCAGATTCCACAGGCCAGGTTCAGTCACCTGCCCCATCAGCCAGGTAAAGAATGGTAAAGGGCAGATGGGGGCTATTTTATCAATGTAGCCACACCGGGGAGAACAAGAAAAAGGGTCTCATGGCCCTCAAGTCCAGCTTCACAGCCTGGACATTAGCTTCAGGTTTAAAGAGGGGGAGAGAAGGGGCTGGAGGTGTGTGTGTGTAAATAAGCAGTCCTGGCCAAAGCGTGGCCTAGTTAGTCACCTCAGATCTGCTTCGCAAGGAGGTCTGAGGAGGTCCGCATATCTGGGCTGGGTGAGAAAGCTGCTCTTGCAGTGACTGCAGGTTCCGGTTGGGGTGTATTCAGAGATGTTGGGGACCCAGAGTCCGGTTCAGGCTGGTGTCCATTGACTTCCTAAAAGGCATACTACGGGGTCGCCTTTGCATGGCATCATTACTTTCATGGATACTCGTTTTCATTATTGCAGAGTGTGGGGCGGAGGCAGCGAAAGTATTTAGTAGACAGAGATGCACCTGGCTGAGTCTCCTGGGGCCACTCACTCAACCTCTCTGAGTCTCACTTTCTCATTGTAAAATGGGCTTGGTCAGTGTCTCCACTTGACCACCAGGTGTCACTGCAGGGCCTCCCGATGACTAAAGTCCTGTCACCAGATCTCTGCAGAGATCCGCCTGCAGGGGTCATTCCGAGGCCAACCAACTATGGCCCTGTTGAGTGAGATGACCCTTAAAATCCTAGTGCTTCCGTAACAATGGGGAGAATGGAAATGCTGGGGATGAAATAACAGTCCCGTTGCTGGAGGCTGATGCTGGCACGGGGTATCACGCCATCTGCATGACTAGAGTTTAGGCTTGGAGGACTTCCCCTTAACTGTTTCAGGTGAGAAAACTCCAGCCCTGAGAGGCACCTCTCAAGGGGTGGGGCTTAGGTCTGACTCAGGCCTGGCTCAGCCTTCTGATCTAGAGCTATCTTGAGGGGTCTTCCAGGGGGAAGTGAGAAGAGCTGGGGCAGGAACCCTTGGGTCATAGCCCTGCCGTGCCTCTCACGAGCCCTGTGAATGGGGTAAATTGTTCGACTTTGCTTGGACCTGAGTGGCGTCCTGTTACCTACACTGTCCGCTATGCTGGGGTCTCCAGCTAGCCCGAGGTGACAGTGTCTGACCCCAACTCCACCCCTGCAGATCTGGAGAATCGAAGGCTCCAACAAGGTACCAGTGGACCCTGCCACATACGGGCAGTTCTATGGAGGTGACAGCTACATCATTCTGTACAACTATCGCCACGGTGGCCGTCAGGGACAGATCATCTACAACTGGTGAGCGGCCTGGGCTGTCTGCTTGGTGTTAGCAGAAGCACGTGGGGACCTGACTGTGGTGGCAAAGAGCGAGCTGACCTGAGGGAGTCTTGATATAGAGTCCTGAGCTGGGACAGCCACACCCTGCTGGGACCCATTCTCACCCACAACTCTAAACTTCTTGCCATCAGAATATGACATGCCATCTTAGGGACAGAGACACACCAACCCAACAGCTCCTGCCAGTCAATGCCAAGACCTATCACCAGTTTATCCTCCAAAGGCTGGCTTCCATTGTAGTAGTTGTAGATGATTCTGTACTACATAAATACGTAGTATTAGTATGTATGTCAATTACAATAATTATTTTAATAATTGTTTTAAAGCAGAGCATATAATCACATTGCTCCAAACCCAGAGCAGAGTCCAAAGGTGTCATTCTGAACATTTCATTCCACCTGTACCCCTGCTGACTCATCTGCCAAGCCCCATCCTTTCCTGTTGACCAGTTTGGCAGTTTTTATTTACCCTTTTTGCATGATTACTGGAAGGATATGTAAGGTAAGCAATGCTAAGTGCGTTGGCCTGTGGCTTGCCTTTTGGCTGCAGCCTTCTTGGAAACTGACAGTTTCCTGATGTGGGTGTGTCCGTCTAACAACCATGCCAGGCCTTTGTTATACTGCCATTTATCAACAAGCTCCCCTCACCCATGCCCTCTTGGGTACTAGTCTATTGCTCTCATCAGTATCACCAAGATTAGTAACCGTTAGCAAACCGTCAGATGTTTAGAGAAGTCTCTCTCTGGTGACTTCCCAGAAACGGACTGGCAGAATCAGAATAGACCCGTCATTCTGATAGATAGCTCCAGTCTCCCTAGCTAGTGCTCGGAGCCTTCCAAATTCCTGTATTCCTGCCAGCTGCATGCAAGAATCCCTGTTTCCCCGGCTCCACCTCAGTAGACTATATTGTTAAACGCATGGATGTTGATCAAGCTGATAGTTTATAAAGTGGTATCTTATTAGACTCTAAATTTGCCTGTGAGTTTGGGGTTGTGGCTCAGTGGCAGTACTTTTATGGATACATGTATCTCTGAGTCTTTTGTGGATGCAGGTATCTCTGGGTCACTCCCCTAGCATTGAGGAAATTAGGAAAACGGTGGTGCATACTTTTAATGCCAGCACACAGGAGGCAGAGGCAGGGGCTCCAGGACAGCCAGGATAAACAGTGAAACCCTGTCTCAAAAAAAAAAAAAAAAAAAAAAGAATAAGAAGAAAGAAAGAAAAAGAAAATGGTGAAATGGTGTCCTTATTACTAGACAGTTTCATATTTTTATCTGACTAATAGTTGTTGAATTTCTTCTTTGCTAAAGTTTTTATTTTGAAATAATCTTAGACCCACCAAAAAGTTGCAAAAATAGAAACCCAATTACAACTCTCTGGCCAGTTCTCACATACACACTGCCCCACCTGCTTCCTTCACAGCCCCAGCCACTGGGCCGTGCAGACGCAGGGCTGTGCACGTCTGTGTCTACTCCAGTATCCCCAGCTCTCCATTCCTGTCTTTTCTGGCCCAGGCTCTAATGCAAAGCCCCATGGGACATCTCTAGGACCCCTCAGGGCGTTTCTTTCTGTTTCTTGTGTCCCTTCAGTCCCCCGGGATCTGCTCTTTTCCTTCATGACCATAAACCCCTGAAGAGTGATGCTCAGGAATCATGTACCCAGACTCAGTTCGAAAGCCCCATACTTCTAAAGCAGCCACATTTATAAACTAGATAATAAATGTTGGGGAGACATGGGGAGTCATGGGGATTGAGCCCAGATTCTTGGACGTACTAAGCAAGCTACTACCACTGATCTATAAGTCCAGAACCCTTTTTACCTTTTATTTGAGGCAGTCTCACTAATTTGCTCACGCTGGCCTTGAACTTGCAATCCTCCTGCTTCAACCTCTCAAGTAGCTGAGACTCCAGGCCTGCACCACTAAGCTCAACATATGATACAGATTTTTTTTTTTGAGACAATGTTTCTTTATGAAGCCCTGGCTACCTGGAACTCACTTTGTAGACCAGGCTGGACTCCAACTCAGATATCCTCCTGCCTCTGCCTCCTTAGTACTGGAATTAAAGGCGTGTGCCACCACCGCCTGGTTGATACAAAATTCTTAGGAAGGCTTTTTGACTTACAGTGTGCGTCTGGTAAAAGGTCCAGCCTTGGCAAGAAGTGGAGGCAGGGGACCTTGAGTCTCTGTAACGCTCCCCTCTCAGGGTGTCCCCATGAGGCTATGTCTGGTGTCTCTCCCTACAGATGCCACATCTCACACCTGCTGTTTCCACCCCATCTTGCACACAGGGAGATGCCCTGACTACTTTTGTACATTTTGCTTTTGAGTCTCAGTACCCTCTCATGGCTGTCCATCAGGGGATGGCCCAGGGAGGTTCCTGCAGGCACATTTAGGACAAGGAAATCTACCTATTGTAGTAGGACCTATGATACTAAGTAAGAAGACAGTCTGCTGAGCTGCGGTGGGCAGGGTGGGGAGGCTGTTGTTGCTGGTTCCCCCCACTGTTCCAGCTCTACAACAAAGAAGCTCATGGGTTACTGGAGCTTAGGGCAAGAAAGAGGCCCAGGGCTCTATGTAAACTAGTGCTGAGTCTCTCTCCCTCTTCTAGGCAGGGCGCCCAGTCTACCCAGGACGAGGTTGCTGCGTCCGCCATCCTGACTGCCCAGCTGGATGAGGAGCTGGGAGGAACACCTGTCCAGGTGAGTCAGAACAGTGCCTCTTAGGCCTCCAGTCAGGGCCTGGTCTGTCTGCTCATTTATCTTTCTAATTATTCACGTGCTCCTCCAGGCATCTGCTCACTCACCATCATCCGTCCATCCGTCCGTCTGTCCATCTACCCATACACACACCTACCTACCCATCCACCCACTCACCATCCATCCGTCCATGCGTCTGTCCATCCATCCATCCATGCACCCACCCACCCGTCCATCCATCTGTCCTTTGGTCCATTCACTCATCCACCCACCCAGCCAGTCATCTATCTGCTCACCTACCCATGCGACAGATATTTATGCAGGGCTTTCTATGCACTGGGCTTCGTATTGGCATCCAGTATATAGACACTGTCTTTACTGGGCAGTGTCTCCATACCCTCCCTTGGCTGTGCAGTAGGAATGACACAGTTGATTCCTGTAGGGAACATTTAGGACAAGGAAACCCATGTGCTGCTTTAGTTCTAAGCAAGAAGATGGTGGAGGTTGGGGCTGTATGGGGTGCAGCAGAGCCTCCAGCTCTGAGGACTCTTGGCATCCCTCCACCCCCTGACTTGTCTAGGACTGACATCAGCATTCTGGAAGAATGCGCATAAGCAATCTGTCCTTCCTTTTAAGGTCATATTTTCAAACTTGGACTCCCCTGGTTCTCGGACCAAGCTCAGGGGCTGCAGGGCAAGGCTTCACAGAGACAGTGGGTGGGAAAACAGCCAAGACGGCAGCAACCAGGGACTTTTTCAGTGACCTCATCCCCAGCTCGCCCTACTCAGTGCTCCGGTGCTGCCAGGTCATAGTTCTCCCTTCCATAGCCAGATGTGGTAGCCTTTCTGAAGGGAATGGTCCAGAATCGCAGAGAAAAGCTGTGGGGGTGTGTGTTTGGAGAGACGGCTCAGTGGTTAAGAGCACTGATTGCTATTCCAGAGGACCTATGGTCAATTCTCAGCACCCACAAGGCAGCTCACAACTGTTTGTAACCCCAGTTCCAGGGTATCTGACTCCCTCACACAGATATACATGCAGGCTAAACACTGATGCATATAAAATTTAAAAAAAACTGTAAAAAATCAAAGCTGATTTTCTCCTCTCTCACTGCCAGAGCCGAGTGGTCCAAGGCAAGGAACCTGCACACCTCATGAGCTTGTTTGGAGGGAAACCCATGATCATCTACAAGGGTGGCACCTCCCGAGATGGGGGGCAGACAAGCCCTGCCAGTACCCGCCTCTTCCAAGTCCGAGCCAGCAGCTCTGGAGCCACCAGGGCCGTTGAGGTAATGTCAGGTCCCAGAACGTGGGCAAGATTGCCCTCCTGACGTCTTCTAGACCTACTGAGTAGACCTCCAGAGTCCCAGGGTTGAGCAGGCCTGGGTGGGATGAGGAAGCAGATTTTCAGGGCATTCTGTCCCAGCAGCCTCTTACCCCATCAGGCTTCCGTCATAGGCAGCTCACTACCTTCTCCAGAATTCATTCTGTGCAGCCTGAACCGCATTTCTGATTCCACTGTAGTAGACCACTATGGTCTCGGCACTGTGGAGAATTGCTCTAGTACTTCCTTTGTTTTGAACATTCAACTTTTGTTAATGTAGCCCCAAATTTCAGATCATCCTTGCTCCTCACAGCATGTCTGAAAAGTGTGGGAGTTAGCCTGACCCCTCAGTGTCCAAAGTCTGTGTGCTGTCTGTCTGTGAGGGAAGAGGCCCACTTGCTACAGGGTCCCTGGGCTGTCAGGACAGGCTGGGTTGTGTTTCCTTGCTCCTGATTGAGTGCTGTGTGCCCCACCCGCCTCCAGGTGATGCCTAAGGCTGGCGCTCTGAACTCAAATGATGCCTTCGTGCTGAAAACCCCATCAGCCGCCTACCTGTGGGTGGGTGCAGGAGCCAGCGAGGCAGAGAAGACCGGGGCCCAGGAGCTCCTGAGGGTGCTGCGAGCCCAGCCTGTGCAGGTGGAGGAAGGCAGTGAGCCAGGTGGGAGCCAGGGCCCTACCACTTCCATCCTTCTCCGGTGCCTTCACCCTCGTGGGCGATAAATGGGAGCGGGAGGATGAAATGAGTCTGAGGGCCTGTGACAGGGTGGTCTCCGGACACTGGAGGAAAGAGAACTTGGCATGGATGGTCCAAGAGGACCCCGGAGATGATGACAAGGAGTGACAGTGTCAGAGGGGTTCTCCTTACCTTTAGAGCCACACAGAGAAGGGCATTAGTCGTCCTTGATACTAAGAACCCATCCCCTCCTTCTTGGTACCTCATGGAAGCAGTGAAGGGTTGCTTGGTCTGCATCTGCCCAGCAGAAACCTCTGTTAGGACAGATGTCCTGTCCCAGCCCCAGTTTGGTGGCTGATGGCACTGTGGCTTTTGAGTACTTGAAATGTGACTGGTGGGAATGAGTGGACATGAGGCAGGTATAACTGCTTAATTGTGATATGTTTCTATAGCAATGGCCACATACAAACAGAACACACATAGACAGAGCAGGTAGTGTAGAAAAAACATGGGGACTGGACTTAGAAAAGATTTGCCCCCTGGCTTTATCACTCCCAGGCTTTGTGAATTAGGTGAATGGCGATCTCTGGGCCTCTGTGTGCTGAGTGGAGACAGTTAGCCCCGTCCTGTGGTGCTATTGTCTTTGTCATGTGTCTTATGCCAGCTTACCCTCTCCAGGCCTCTCCATTCCCTTCTATCTCGAGCCCCTGGGGTCTTAAAGTGGAGAGCAGCCAGTTGAATGTGGGCACAGTTTGGTCTGGGGTCTGGTGAGATGTGCTCATGGGGCCATGGTTTCCCTTGGCAACTGACACCGTCTCCCCTCATAGATGGCTTCTGGGAGGCTCTGGGTGGGAAGACTGTCTACCGTACATCCCCAAGGCTGAAGGACAAGAAGATGGATGCCCATCCTCCTCGCCTCTTTGCCTGCTCCAACAGGATTGGACGCTTTGTGGTGAGTCTGGTGGTGACACCTTTACTTGTGCCTAGGGAAATAGGTGGGTTTGGGAGTCAATGAACCTCAGAGCCTAGAGACACAGCCTGGCCCAGTGGCAGGGGAAGGGCCCCTGAAGGCAGGACCGGCTCTGTACACTCATCCTGGGAACCAATGGGAGCTGATGCTTCTTGCTTGACCTCCTCTGACCCTTCCCAGATCGAAGAGGTTCCTGGCGAGCTTATGCAGGAAGACCTGGCTACTGATGATGTCATGCTCCTGGATACCTGGGACCAGGTGAGTTAAGGAGAGAAGGGGAAGGCCAAAGCAGAGGGAGAAGTAGGACTTTTAGCTCCAAGACGAGCCACAAGGAGGGCATAAAAGATAACATCGCCAGGCGGTGGTGGCGCACACCTTTAACCCAGCACCCAGGAGGCAGAGGCAGGCGGATCTCTGTGAGTTCAAGGCCAGCCTGGTCTACAAGAGCTAGTTCCAGGATAGGCGCCAAAGCCACAGAGAAACCGTCTTGAAAAACAAAAACAAACAAACAAAAAACAACAAAAAAAGACACAACACCAGGTGTTTCCAGGGAGGTCCTGAATGGCTGCAAGCCACGTTGTCCCCTCTCTCTGAGCCTCCATTTCCTCAGATGTATAAAATGGAAGCAGCGGGACCTGCCTGGCAGGTGCATGGCCATTGGAAACTGTAAAGCACCCTAGAAACCCAGGCTGCATAACCATGCATCCTGCCCTTCCCCCTTAGCCTCAGGTGCTGTGCATTCTGACCTTAAGTCTGTATGAAGAAAGTTGAACTTAGTGTGTCAGAAGTGTGCAGCAGGTCACAGCTGCCCAGTGTCATTTGGAGGCTTGAGGATATCACTCCCCAGCTCTGGGATCTCTCACGTCATCTGCTAGAGTGGCTGTTGTGGAGGACCCAGAATGGATGGCATTCATTCATTCACCCAGCATCGACTGAGCATCTGAGCATTGCTCTGTGGGGGATGCTGGGAATGAAGGATTGCACCAAGTTGACCCCTCCCCGTCTGTTCCCATGGGAGCATTAGCTCAATAACCCCTTCTATCAAGTACCTGCTCCCAGCATCCTCCAGGCTATAGAATGGCTGGGCACAAAGGCCCAAGTCTGCCTTTCTCCCATGGGCAGCTTTGGGGCAGCCCAGTGGGAAGACCATGCTTTGCAGCTTGAGCTACTCGACTGTCGTTGTTGACTAAGTTGTCGCTGACTTCACCTGCTTGTGCATCTCCTTGGCAGTCCTTGGCCAATGTTTCTTGGCAATTCCATCTTCCAGGCAAAATGTTAAGTCCTGGGAATCCTGAGACAAGCCAAAGGGTCACAGGGCCAATCCCAACTCAGAGGGTTTTCCAGTTCTATAAGGAACACATTTCATAAGTAAGGGAAAGCAGTCAAGCCTGACAACATTGATTCCCATTGATGAATGGCAATTACTCTTGAATGTGATTATCTTGAGAGATGCATAAAAATAGACGCAGAACTGGGGCAGTGCCCCAGTGGGCAGAGAGCTTGCCGCACAAGCATGAGGACCTGAGTTCAGGTCCCTAGGATTCAAGGAAAAGCTGAGAGTGATAAGGTGTGCCCAATCCCATGCCCCTGAGGCGAGAGGAGAATAGAGGAACCAGAAGGAATCCCCCAAAAGCTCACAGCTAGTCTGGTTACAACACTGAACAAGAAGAAGATCCTACCTCAAAGTGTACGGTGAGGACCCACACCCAAGGTTGTCCTCCGACCTCCCCATGTGCACTGTGGCACAAATATGCACACGTACATACACGCAAAGATTTAAAGAAAAGTAGATGGTGTGTAAAAATCAACAGAGTAGGTTTTTGTGTGTGACCAAACTTGTAATAAGGCTCACAGTGGCGTGGACTTTTTACTACAAGCTCTAGACACGTACTAGTCAAGACGCAGAGATGGGTAGCCTTCCGCATGCATTTGTTGGATGGCTAAGAGCATCTGTCCACCCATTTGTTGATTGAATCCACGCCTTTGAAGGTGTGACTCATGAAGAGGGTTTTCCAACTCTGCCCCCTATGTCGCAATGGTTCTGAGTGAAGCAGACTGGGATGAGGAGACTTGAGAAAGGGTGCAACCTGAGGCGAACTGGACCTGCCCCCCAGAGGGGCCTCACCTCTCAGCTGCATCCCAGTGAAGGTGATGGCCCAGCCTCCAGATCCTCCTGTGCTGCTTTGTCTTTGGCACAGCGGCTACAACTTATTCTGCTGCTATTTCAGGCAGCAGCTGTGACTCTGCGGCTGTTGGTTGCTTCTCTGACAGTGGCCTGACCACTGCTCATGCCTCAGCCTGGCGGGAATTCTGTTCTTGCAGGCACCAGCTGGGTGGCCACCATTGAATCTCTATCATTCTCTTTATCTATAAGACTTGAGATTCAAAGGCTGGCTTGAAAACCTGCTAGATCAAAGAGGTTAAGTAGCAATTAACTAACCTTCTCTCCCACAAAGCCCGTTCTTCCACTCCACCAAAACAAAAAAAGCTGTGCCACTCCAACTCCCTCCCTACTACTTCGGGCACATCTTTGTCTCTCCCACCCTTGTTCTTTGTCTGACTGTCACCAGCACCTCTCATGGGATTTTCATTCCATCTCTCACCTCCAGGTCTTTGTCTGGGTTGGAAAGGACTCACAGGAAGAGGAAAAGACAGAAGCCTTGACCTCTGGTGAGGACCGGAGGCTCTGGGTGGGGGTGGGATCTTTAGCTGTGATGGTGTCTTTGGCTGTGGGGGTTGGATGGGGTCTTTGGCTGTGTGATGCTGTTCTAGGCGTCTGTGGAGTGGGGACTTCCTGCTCATAGTCTGCCCCTCTGGAGCCCTGCTTGGGGTGATGGTGCCCCGGAGGCTTTCTGTAACTGCCTGAGGCAATGAGTTTATCAAGACAAAGGGTTATTTCGGAAGGCTCAGCCCAGGTGGATTCAGACTCTGGTGATTTTGAGCCTGTAACAAAGTATTGAGGTGGGGGGGGGTGTGTTCAGATTAAAGCCATTGGACTTGGAACAGAGATGAAAGAGTGGGGTCTCACTGTCACCTCAAGGAGCAGAAGATATCACCCCTTAGAGTTCTCACTGCCCCCAGGCTGAGGACCCAGGCTTTGAGGGATGTTCCAGGTCTAAGCTATCGCAGGTGTGAAGAAATAAACGCGTCCCTTCAGAATGCCTGAAGATTTCCCGGGGGACGGAACAGAGGCAAGCCCATGTCCAAATCCCAGGATGTCCAAGGGATTTTGTTGTTAGGGTCTCTGTGTGGGAAATCAGAATCTTGGTAGCTAATCTAGAGGCTGAACTCTAGGACTGGTTTCTTTATTTAATATCTTAATCACCAGGAGGAAATGATACTCTCAGGGAAGGCCTGAGAACTTTGTAGTTCCTGTTCTTCCTGTGTTGGGGGCAGTCCACGTGAGGTCTTTGCTTTAAGCATTGGTGGTGGTCAGTAGGGCTGAGACCACATTCTCTGGCAGCCCCAACTCTCTCCCTGAGGAGGAGACCCTAAGATTCACTGGATTTCTTCTCCATGTGTGCCTGCAGCTAAGCGGTACATCGAGACGGACCCAGCTAATCGGGACAGGCGGACCCCCATCACGGTCGTGAGGCAGGGCTTTGAGCCTCCATCCTTTGTGGGCTGGTTCCTCGGCTGGGATGACAACTACTGGTCGGTGGATCCCTTGGACAGGGCCTTGGCTGAGCTGTCTGCCTGAGTAAGGACCAGAGCCACCGGTGTCACCAGTCAGTGCCTTTGAAAATTCCCAAAGAGCTCATACGGCAGGCAGAAAGCTATTCCGTGTGCATGTGTATGTTTGTGTGTGTGTGTGTTTTTTACAGTAGCCAAAAACAGCCCTGGGAAAATTCAGGGTCTTTACAAAATTGCCTCAACTATCCG
>PVIU01027779.1:0-19975 GCA_004026605.1 Ondatra zibethicus | reverse complement strand
TTGAATAGGGGCTCGACGTTTGATTAGTCAGTCCTTTTGAAAGGAAATGTGGCATCAACTGATACCCAGGCAAAGCTGTGCCGGGCCAGAGTATGTTACATGTCCTGATTGGTGCCTAGGCTCATGTTGCTGTCTGCTGAACCACAGATGAGTTTTAAAACAGGCAGCACTACACGGATGAATGAGAATGAGTTCTTTAGGAAGAGCCACGCCTCTAGAAGAAAAAGAGCCAGCTATCCATCCTGATGAACAATTTCAAAATACAGTGAATCAATTGTGAGCGCCAACCAACTCTCTAACAGACGACCTTTGCCAGCTGCCTGTTGTCTGCCATTGCAAGGCACTGCTCCAGATGCTGAGTTACCATTTTAAGGCTTCCCCCTTTAAACATTGTATTTTTCCACACACTTTTCAAACTTGTCAGTTTCGCCTGCACAGCTCTCTGTGCCCTGCATTTCGCCTGCACAGCTCTCTGTGCCCTGCATTTCGCCTGCACAGCTCTCTGTGCCCTGCATTTATCCTTTGCCTTGTTTCCAACGCTGTAGGACTTACAGAGTCCTAGTCCCATACACACAGTTCTGCAACTTTTAATATACAAAAATGTGTTATTATGACATTTAGTTGATGTATAATTACTTTGCACCTATCGACAAACATTGAAACCTTTTCATTAAATGCAGAGTTCTCTTGGCAATCTGCACCTGTGAAAGATTTCTTGAGATTTTGGCCATTGGGGTGGCTGTGCATGTGGTTAAGAGTCACACTGTTTTCTGTTATTATTATTATTTTATTACTATGAAAAGGGAAGAAGAAGGGGTCTGGGGCAATGCCTGTCATCAGTGACCTCTTTGCTTTAACCAGTCTCCACCTGCTGAAGTTCTCTCTTTCTCTCAGTAATGACCATAGTCAGCAACTGCTTTGGAGCAGAGCTGTAACACCAGCCACAGTGACACACATTTGTTCACTTCTGACACACGTTTGTGCGCTTCACTATTTGATCTTTTCCCATAACTATGGTTTGCCAGCTCATAATTGCCAGCCATGCAATTGTGTTTACTATAGCAGAATATTTATGTTTGCAAATTATATACATAGTCATTATCATTTGTTTTATTCTATGAGTAGCCTATGAAATTCTGTCATTTTTATCTAAATTAATAAGCCTTTAACATACAAATAAATATTTAAATTAAAAAAATTCTTTGATAATTACTCCTCTGGGAGTTTGCCATTTTGTGATCTTTAGACTTTAGGGATGTTGCTCAGTGGAATGGTGACTTTTGGTGTCCTGTCATTTGGGATTATGATCCAAGCTAGATTCATATTTATAATATATGAATGCATTAAATTCTGATTTCAAAAGTCTTTCAGGAAGCATCCTGAACATTTCTTTCTTTGCTGTGATTATATATGGGGTATTTGTTTCCAGGTCACTGAATACAAAGAGTGCTAATCCAACAGTCACTTGGTTGTTTATATCCAGAAAGATTTGGCTATAGAAGTCTTAGAAGCCTAACTTGAAGACCATGAAATATCTCTAATATCAATAGCATATTTTCTGGGGTTGGAGCAATGACTTAGAGGTTAAGAACATGTACAGTCTTACAGAGGACCTGAGCTTGTTTCCCATCTGCCATGCCCAGTGGCTCCCAATCACCGGCAACTCCAGCTCCAGGGGACCTAACACCCTCTCCTGGACTCATACATTCACAAACACACAAAACAAAAAACAAAAAATAAGCCTTAATAAAAATATTTTTGGAGGACCCTTAGTATGTTCTGAGTACAAAATACCCAAGCTTATAAGAGAAGCGAGATGGACTCCAGGCCATAGGCCACAGGAACAGCCTGCATAAGTCTGGACCACTTCCCAAAGTGTCAGATGGAGACAGATGACTCCATTGCCAACAGAGACACCACAATGGGGCAGGGGACAAGGAGCTTTTTTTGGTGGGGACCAACTGCAATGGCTCTGAACCCTGGCCAGTGAACATTCAGTTCTGTGCCAGTCCCTCAATCTCCCAAAATTTGTGAGTTTCAGAGTTGAAATTTTGCTGACAAAACATTGAGTGAGTTGAATTCATTGAGTAATAATTTTTTAAGAGTGGTCATTGGAAACAGGACCTATGTAACCCCTGTGATCTCATTCTTCCTCACTTCCTCTGGCTTCACCATCTTTGATGGTAGTCGTGTGTGTGTGTGTGTGTCTGTGTCTGTGTGCATGCACATATGTGTGTCCCTGTGTGTGTCTATGTGTGTGTGTGTATATGCACATAAGTATGTCTCTCTGTGTGTGCATGTGGGTGTGTGTGTATGTATGTATGCACATGTGTGTCTCTGTGTGTGCATAGGTATAGGTGTGTCTGTCCATATATATGCACATATGTGTGTCTGTGTGTGGGTGTGACTATGTGTATATACATGTGTTTCATCTTGAAACAAGTTGGAATCATCTCAGGTCAACTGAGGGAAGTCATTTGAAGAATTGCTTCCATTAGATTGGCCTGTGGGCAAGTCTGTAGGGGCATATTCCTGATTGATGTGAGAAGGCCCAGCCAAATATTGGCAATGCCATCCCTGGGTCCTGGAGTGTATAGAAAGGTGACTGAATGTGAGCCTGGAGAGCAAGCCAGGAAGCAGCATTCCTCCATGACTTCAAGTCTTGCCTCCTGGTTCCTCCCTCAGTTTTCCATCTGACTTCCTTCATGATAGATTCTAAACTGGAAGTGGAAATAAACCTGTTCCTCCCCAAGTTGGTTTGGTGGTTGTCGTGGTTTGAAATAGAAGTTCCTGATAGGTTCTGACCATTTGAATATGTCACCCCTGATTAGTGGCTATCTGGGGAAGCTTAGGAGGTGTGGTCTTGCGGGAAGGAGTATATCACTGTGGGCAGGGTTTGAGATTTGAGAAGACTGACTCATTTCTAGTTCACTCTGCTTCCTGTGTGATGCTCCAGGTGTGAGCTCCCAGCTGTTCCAGCTGCTGCAGTCTTCCACCTCTAATCTGCCATTATGGACGCTAACCCTTGGGAACCATAAGCCCCAAATAAACCCTTCCATAAGCTGCTCTGGTTGTGGTGTTTTATCACATCAGTAAGAGAGTAAATAGTACAGCCACGGTTTTTATCACAGCAGTGGAAAGCAATCTGGGATATAGATCATGTTTTCCTGCTTCTGTCCTTCATGGCCGTCAAATAAGCCAAGTGCCTTGTCTCCCAGGGATTCTTCTATGCTATTTATGCTACACAGAACACTTTTTAAGGCGGCTGTCACATAATTACCTTCCCATTCTACTGTGCACATTTTGGAACTAGGCGGTATTGTTGCTGGCTTCTTCAAGAGCGCAGGTGGAGACCACTAGCCTACTTCAAAAGTCAAGTTTTGTCATTGCTGGATTTCATAGCCAAACTCTTAGAATTTGACCATCTATTCCCTTTAAGTGCATCCCCCAACACACAAACCCCACGGGAATCACCGGTTTGTAGAATTAAACCTCTAGAATTTTATCATCTGGGATTCTAACTTTTAGAATCATTATTTTTGGGATTACATACTTTATGATTTTTTATCATTAGGAGTTTCAACACTTAGAATTATGAAATTCAGGAGTATGTCTTTATGGATTATGATTGACATTTACATGGGTCGCTTATGGTGACACAGTTGATCTTCAGGAACTACGAGAACAAGTTTTTGATACTTTAGAATCCTTGTTACAAAAGTTGAAGGAGTTCATCAACCCTTTCAGATATTCACTGAGCACATAGCGTATACTAGGAGCTATGTTAAATGTTGGGGACTCAGTGGTGAACAAGTTAATTGCTCCGCCATCAAGGAGTTCATTTCCTACTGCAACATGATGATGTCTAACAAGTACTCATACTGTAGCCCTGATACTCAGTTAGTGAGGACATTAGACAATGCATAAAGAAGTAAATATACGACAGTGTATAACAGGTAACAGCAACTTCTTTAACGACAAATAGAGGAGAATATGGTAGATTAACAACAGCCTACAGCTATGCGGATCTCAATCCCCAGAGCCTGCTGAATACATTGTTTTGTACATCAAAAGTGACTTTGTGGATGTCACTGAGCTAAGGATTACCTAGGCGATTCTCATGGGATCACACCCTTCCTTTTAAGAGGGACAGAGTGGGTTCAAAGTCCGACAAAGGAAAGAGATCCATGAATGGAAACAGAAAGATTGTGAAACCTGCTGGCTTGGAAGATGAAAGAAAGGGCAGAGCCCAGAAACACGGCGTAGCTCTAGGAGCTGGAAGGGTCATGCAATAAATATTCCCTAAGAAAAATGGGAGGTTCATTGACACCTCGATTTTCTTTTGGATTTAGAGAGAACTTTATGTACCCAATGCTGATCTTGAACTCATGATATGGTCGAAGAAAATCCTGACTTTTGACCCTCCTTCCTCCACTTCTTTGCTGGAGGCCTGGGGTTACAGGTGGGTCCCATCATATCCCATTTATGTGGCCCTTGTCTCTGTGCATGCTGCTGCACACATATGCGGCCAGCCTGACAGGTGTGAGTCATAGGGTGAAGTGCACAGGATTTGTAGTGAGTTGAGTGGGAGGCAGAGGATAGAAAGGAAAGTGTGGAGGTAGCCTGCTCCCATTGATAGGACCCTGTGAGCTACCATTTCCACTCCGCCCCCAAGCCCTCCTGTCCCCTGTGACCTCAGAGGAACCCTGAAGCACAGGCTGCAATTACACAGAGAGGACCAAGAGAGAAACTCTGAAGCACAGGCTGTGACTGCACAGAGTGGATCAAGAGAGCAGGCCAAGAGAGACCTCAGTGGCCCCCAGAGACACAAACAACAGTACAGAGCAGACCAAGAACAGTTCCCAAAGTCACAGACAGCCACTGCAAGGATTGAACCAAGAGGTAGACACTGACAGCACCAATTGGAGGGAGAGATGGGTAGGCACCAAGGCAAAAATTCATTCAACAACCTAAAAAGCAACATGGCAACACCAGAACCCAGTGGTCATAGAACAGGAAGACTTGATCATCCTAACCCAGAAGAAGCAGAAGAAAACAATTTTAAATGTAACTATGTGAGGATGATGAAGACCTTTAAAGAAAAAATGAAAAATTCCCTTAAAGAAATGGAATAAAAGACAAACAAAAAGTTGGAAGAAATCAATAAATCTCTCAAAGAAACCCAAGAAAGCCAAGAAAAAAACAATCAAACAGGTGAAGCAAAAAGTTCAAACAGTTCCAGACTTGAGGACTAAAACAGAGGCAATAAAGAAAACACAAGCTGAGGGAATTCTGGATATGGGAAATCTGAGTAAATGAATAGAAACTACGGAGGCAAACATAACCAACAGAATACAAGAGATGGAAGAGAGAATCTCAGGTGTTGAAGATACCATAGAGGAAATAGATTTATCAGTCAAATAAAACATTAAATCCAACAAATTCCTAACATTCAGGAAATCAGGGACACCATGAAGAGACCAAATCTAAGAATAATAGGGATAGAAGAAGAACTCCAGATCAAAGGCACAGAAAATGTCTTCAACAAAATCATAAAAGAAAACTTTCCCAACCTAAAGAAGGAAGGATGTTCCTATGAAGGCACAAGAAGCTTACAGAACACCAAATAGACTGGATCAAAAAAAGTCCCCTAGCCATATAATAATTAAAAAACAAAACATACAGAATAAAGAAAAAATATTAAGAGCTGCAAAGGAAAAAGATCAAGTAACATATTAGAATTACACCTGAGTTCTCAATAGAAACCATGAAAGCCAGAAGGTCCTGAACAGACATGCTGCAGACAGGAAGAGACCATGGATGCAAGACTACCCAGCAAAGCTTTCGATCACCATTGATGGAGAACACAAGATGTTCCATGACAAAACTAGATTTAAACAACACCTATCCACAAATCCAGCCCTACAGAAAGTACTAGAAGAAAAACTCCAACCCAAGGAAGCTAACTGCATCCACAAAAACACAGGCAACAGAGAGCATTACACCAACAAACCCCAAAGAACAAACTAGATGCCCCTCAACCAGCGAACGGATAAAGAAAATGTGGTACATTTACACAATGGAGTATTACTCAGCAGTAAAAAAACAATGACATCATCATATGGAACTAGAAAAAAACATCCTGAGTGAGGTAACCCAGATCCAGAAAGTATAAGTGGATACTAGCTATAAACAAAGGATATTGAGCCTATAGTCCATGACACTAGAGAAGCTAAGTATGAACCCTAGGAAAAACACATATCAATCTACCTGGAAAGGAGAAATAGAGATATCCTGACAAAATTGGGAGCATGGGGGTGGGGGTAGGAGGGAGGGCAGAAGGGGAAGAGGAACTGAGAAGGGAAGGCGGGAGGAGAACTTGAGGGAGCAGGATTTTCTAGTAGGGGGAAGGACAGAGAGGGAGAGCAAGGAAAGAGATTTTGATTGAGGGAGCCATTATGGGGCTAGCAAGAAACCTGGCACTAGAGAAATTCCCAGAAATCCACAAGGATAACCCCATCTAAGACCCTAAGCAATAGAGGAGAGGGTGCCTGAATTGGCCTTGCCCTATAGTCAGATTGATGAATATCTTAAATATCACAGTAGAACCTTCATCCAGAAACTGATGGAAGCAGAGGCAGAGACCTGCAGCAGAGCACTGGGCTGAACTCCCAAAGTCCAATTGAAAAGTGGAAGGAGTGAGATTTTGAGCAAAGAGATCAAGACCGTGATGGGGACACCCACTGAAACAGTTTACCCGAGCTAATGAGAGCTCACCAACACCAGGTGGACAGGGAAGGAACCAGCATAGAACCCTCTGAATGTGGGTGACAGTTGTATGGATGGGGCAGACTGCGAGGCCACTGGCAGTGGCACGAGGATTTATCCCTACTGCTTGTGCTGGCTTTTCGGGAACTCATTCTCTTTGGATGGATACTTTGCTCAGCCCAGATATAGTAGGGAGGGCCTTGGACCTTTCTCAAAGCAATGTGCCTTACCCTTTCTGAAGAGTGGATGGGAAGGTTGTGATAGGTGTTAGGTGGAGGGGATAGGAGGAGGGGAGGGAGTGGGAATTGGGATTGGTATGTAAAATGATAAAAGATAGTTTGTTTTGTAAAAAAAATTTAAAAAAGATAAGTGTGTGGGATGCTGATTACATTCATTGTCTTAAAACATTCCAGGAAGAACAGATTTGTGATAGAATAGTGAGTTATCTCTATCTCTGGGGTTTTCTGGTCAGGTTAACAGAGGTGAGATACAGCAAATTGGAACATAATATCTGAAATTCAGAACAGTTCTGGAGTTGATGACATCACCTCTGGGACCCCGGTCAGTAAAGACACATCCGCACATGTGTGTGTGTGTGTGTGTGTGTGTGTGTGTGTGTGTGTGTGTGTGTGTGTGTGTGTGTGAGAGAGAGAGAGAGAGAGAGAGAGAGAGAGAGAGAGAGAGAGAGAGAGAAAGAGAGAGAGATCCTAAGGACCCGAGTCTAGAACCCTTGAAGAAGGCAGCTCGTAAGAGAGAAAGAGTGGGTGCATGAACCTCAATCCCATCTTCCAGGCAAGTCACACTCCATGTTTGCAACTCCTGGCCTGACTGGAGCTTGATAAATGGTAACGTGCCCCTTTGTGAAGGTCCTAAGAAGTAGTCATTGCCTTGGCCTGTTTGTCTTGGCTCTCAGAGCTTTTTAAAAGGCAGGGAGCTTGAATCTGCCTGACAGCTGTGAACGCAAGAAGTTAAGTCTAGAAGTGAACTCTTCCTGGGACAGGCACAGCCCTTTCTTTCCTGGGACTGCCTGCAAGAGGCTTAGCCGCAGCGAGGGTCCTGCTGCAAGGAGCAGCTCTCTGGTTGCAATCAGATGAAACTAAGGTTTTTCACTGATTGCCCAGGGATGTAGTGATACTTTGTGATCTAACAAAGCTTACCTGAAGATCGGAGTGCAGAGCTAAACCACTCATTAGCCATAGAGGCCAGGGAATTGGTGGACACACATTTAATTCCGGCACTAGTAGACAGAGGCAGAGGGATCTCTGCAAGTTCAAGGCCACCCTGGGCTACACTAGATTGATCCAGTCTCAAAGAGAAACAGAGTCAGGTGGTGGTGGTTCACACCTTAATCCCAGCATCGGAGAGGTAGACACAGAAAGTGATAAAACTGGGCAGAGAGAGGAATATAAGATGAGAGGAGCCAAGTGGTTAGATGCAGTCTGGAGTGCAGTCAGAGGATTCCTAGAGACTGGATCTCCCCTTCAGTCTGAGCATTGGTAGAGGTAAGAACTCTCTAGTGGCTGGCCGCTCTGCTTCTCTGATCTTCCGCAGTAAACCTTATAGCTGACTCTGGGTTTTTTTCTATTAAGAACAGTTAGAATTCGTGCTACACAGGAAGGATGAACATTTGCCTTCAGTGCCTTGGACCTAAGTCCCTGCATACCTGGCATGTTGGAGATTATGTTTGGAAAAGATTTGGCAACAACAAACAGTTGGAGTGTTGAGCCCAGAGAAACCCTCCTGCAGCTTGGTCTTCTGACCAAGTCTGACCAGGACAGAGTGTGAATTGGCTGCCTTGGGGTGAATGGGATCTTTAGGCAATAGTACAGGAGACCCTGGCTTTAAATCCTCCTTCAGCACCTAACTTCTCCTATACCATAGCATTTTGAAGATTTTGTAAATCCCTCTTTAGTGCCTAGTCCACTCTCACTTTCTGGTTGTGATTCTCATTCCTGACCAAATACTGGATTCACACGTGGAACTGTGTCTGAAATCTGGATGCCATCCCTGAAGACAGCAATTTAATCGTCTTCAAAAGTGGTCAGGACAACTGGATTAAACAGCAAAACACCCCCAGGTAACTCGAATATGCAATCACAGCGGAGAACCGGCCCTAGTGTCAGAAGGAAGCTAAAGGTGAACACCGAGGCCTCACTGCTGAACAGTGGCCTGTTTCGCTGAACAAGCCCTGCAATCTCTCAGACTGCAAAAGCAGCCTCAGATGCAGGCATAGCCAAGGCTGCAGGGGGGGCATCCGGCGAAAGGCTCTAAATAGCTACACTACACCAGGGGTGTGCTTGCCCTTAATAGTCACTTTGTAAGATGCAAGTTTGTCTGAGCAAATCAGGAGTTTGTAGATACTCCTAGGCAGGCACACAGACATAGTCATAGAGGTAACGCAGCTCCTCCTTAGATCTCAGAGGAGTCCCCTGATAAGATGGACAGAGCCTTCCACGCCGAAACTTGTGTCTCGTGGCCAGCAACTTCTTTAATACCCAATAAGTAGATTCTTAGAGATACAGATTTTCTTTCTTTTTCTTTTTCCTCTCTCTCTCTCTCCCTCTCCCTCTCTCTCTTTTCCTTCCTTCCTTTCCTCTTTTTTTCTTTATCTTTTTGACAGTTTTACTGTGTAACTGGCAAGCCTGAAACTCAGAAGTCGGACTGCCTCTGCCTCCTGAGCGCTAGGAATAAACTAGGACTAAAGAACTTGCCCTCTATTTAACAAAGAACCAGGTGATGCCTACCAAGCCAATTTGGGGAATGCTCACAGCCCAGGAACTCCTACTGGCACTGGCGGCCCAGACAGAGCAGGGGAAACTCCAGCGGCCCCGCCCTCCAGCCCAGCCTCCCTGCAGGCGCGCAGCACGGTTGCCCCGGCAGCGCGGGACGCGGCCCAGAAGGACGCTGTGGACACTCTTCCTTCCCAAAAGGCTTCCTGGGGTCCCCAATTTCGCCCCGCGCCCCGCGTGCCATGTTCCGGAGGAAGCGTGGGAGCCGGGTGGGCGCCCTGGAGGAAGGGACACCCTTCGTGTCCCCGCAGCTCCCAGAGGCGGTGGCTGAGCGGGTTCTGCTTCGGGGCATCTTCGAGATCCAGAGGGAAAGCTGTGACGTGGTGCTGGGCGAAAGGACCCTGCGGTGGCGGCGCATCCAGCCCGAGCTCCCAGCGGGTGAGTGGCGTCCCCATATTCCCACGCCCCCCACACTCCTCCTGCCTCCTTCCTGACAGGGAAACCCAACTGACTTTCAGCCTCCTGGCCTCCTGTGGGGGGTGTGATTGCAAACCAGGAAGTTGCTGTTCACTTTCTACCTGTAACAAGTTTTGAAACCTGATTTTTAATGAATTTCTGAAGAAACTCGCATCGCAGTTTTTATTTATTTATTTATTTTTACTTAAACTTACCGTCTTAAAGGTTTTGATTAGAAAATACGATGCTGCAATTTGCAGTTAGAAATACTTCAAATCACCAGTTAGAGGTGCCCTGGAGAAGAGTGGAAAGTGGTTTACAGCCTATTTTAACTAGCTACGTGATTATAAAATTAAAAACGGCTGATTCCTCCCGCCCCTGGGAGAAAACTCCTTGCACTACTGTTTGTCATAGAATGGTAAAGCCATTGTCTGAAAGTTTCAAAAGTTCAAAAGTCTGACAAACTGAAACCATCATAAGGGCCCAGCATTACCTACGAGTGTGAATTCCAGCCGAGCGAGTGACAGATGCAGTGGCATTCACTTCAGCAAAGCTACTTTGGGCTTTAAGTAAAATGTTTTCCCGTGTTTTGAAAACCCAAGATGAAGTATTTTCCTGAACCTTTGAAATTACAAGCGAGGCGCCGGGTTGCGGACTCTTTCTGTTAGTCTGTAAATCAGCCTGGGTTAGGGGATATAAATGTTTATAACTAGAATTTGGATTAGCCCAGGGAACCAATTTAACCTAGAAGCTGATAGCATTCAGACTGTGCAGGGAGACCTCGTGTAGGTTGGGCCTGCAGCAGAGAGGCAAATCGTGGCAGAGAAACGCTGTTCTCTAGCAGTGGTGATTTAGGAAAAATAGGCTTAATTAGCACTCCTGGTAATAGAATTTGAAAAGCTCTCTTGACAGTTTTATTGCTCCGAAGTTTGCAAGCGCTTATTCTCTTTAATTTTGCCCTCAGATCCTTTGGTTTTCTTTCCCTCCCTTTGAGCACATTTGTTGTCTTTGCAATTAACACCTGGTATTTAACACACCTTGAGCTTCTAATATTGGCTCCTCAGAAGCCTACCACTTGTATTTGCTGAACATCTCAAGAGTCATTTTACTAAATGCATTGGGGTGCAGTGGGGTACAATGGCGTAGTCGGGAGTGATGAGAAATGAGCGAAGGGGCTCCAGAGCAGAGGAAAGTCTGTACCCAAGCTAGTATACTTAGGAGGACATGGTATTGAGGTGTGTGGTAGAGGAGGCCTTGGCTGTTGTTGCTTGGCAGGTATCTGGCATCCCAAAGCAGGGCTGGGGTGATGAGGTCTCTGAGTAATATTGCATGGTGTAAATGAACTGTTATCAGAGCATTCAACTTTTAAACTTGTAGTATCTTCGCAGGTTTATTGATGGAACAAAACGCTTATGTGGCCTTCCCCATATTGTTCCATCTTGAGCACGATGAGCAAAGACATTAATGTATTTTTTGAAGGCCACCACTGCCAGAATTATGACAAAATTGATGGTGTTTTTGGCAGGGTGAGTGAGTGACCACAGTGATTGCAGTTCCCTTATTGGACTCAAGGCTGATTTAGAGGGACTGTGGTATTATCCTTCTCTGTAGAGAAGAGGTTTGTGAGGTCCTACTAATGGAGGTGGGGGGGTCTTAGACACACCGGCACATAATTTGGGCCATTTTTCTTTAAACAAAGAGATGTTTTCCATTTAGTTTATTAGGTTTTGTTAAGGAAGATATTAACCCTGTGAGCAGTTATTCCATTACAGGCTGAGTGGTTTGCTACTTAGTGCTCAGCCATGTTGTTGAATGTTTCTAAGATGCAACCCAAGGATTAGTGTCTTTGCCTGACACCCAGATACATGATACCAAAGGCTGGGACTGTAACCAGTTACTCATTCACCAAACGTGAAGTAAACAATATTTTGTGAATGTGGGTGTCCTTTTGAAGAATTTTAGTGTGCTTGAAGGAAAGCAATCTGCTTATAGTAGGGAAGTTAGCATAAAGGATTGATTTTTAAGTCCTTGCGTCCCAAATAATCAGGGCAGAGGCAGGAAAATTAATGGTATTTCATAAGGATTTTCAGTATTCTCAGAAATCAAGATGTTAAGTGAAGGTCTGGAGTGTAGCTCAGTGGTAGAGTTGATTGCTGATTGCCTGGGGTGTGTGAGGTCCTGAGTTCAGTTCCTATACCCCTCTGAAGAAGAGAGAATCCTTCCTTGTGTCTTTTAGCCTGGCATCTCTTGGGATTCCTTGTCTTGTAGGTTCCATAGCTCCACGTCTTCACATGGACTCACATTGTCTCCATGTCTTCCCTCCCATTCTTATAAGGTCAGTTGGTGTCATAGGTCAAAGTCACCCCAAACTTAGGATAACCTCTTAGCTGAATTGCAATGGCATACTATTTCCCAAAATGGTTCTAACTGAGGTTCCAACAGGCTCTGAATTTTGAGGAGACAATTCATCTCACTAAATTTATGTTATGAGCTGGAAAGACATCCTATGTCGAAGGAATAAATTAAGAGCGAAAAATGAAAGGCTATTGTCTGGGCATAATAACTGGTAGGCAGCAGTCAAGAGTGTAATAGAATATTCCTAAAGTAAACAGCAGCCTGAGGACAAGAAATTCTGGTTCAATTTAGTAGAAAATATAAAGGTCTTCTTGTTTTTCTTTCATCTAGAATTGTTTCGCAGCATCTCTCCCCCACAGCCTCTCACGGATGATGGTCTCCCCCATTCCTACTGAAACTGCCGACCTTAGGAC
The DNA here is from genome assembly GCA_004026605.1 of Ondatra zibethicus. NCBI lineage: Eukaryota > Metazoa > Chordata > Mammalia > Rodentia > Cricetidae > Ondatra > Ondatra zibethicus. The sequence goes on along the minus strand of PVIU01027779.1, from coordinate 7,254 downwards.
TCTTCCGTGTTAAGGACTGGTTTCTATTCCCTTCATGTGTGCTTACCCATGGCTGTACATCTCTCAAAGTCACCTCTGAAGTCTCTCTTTGGGCTAAGGAAGGATGCTGGCTCCTTGTTTCTCAGCATTAGCCTTCCTTTTCAAGACTTGCCCTTTCTGACAGTTCATGGTCTGGGTCCTCAAAGATTCTCTCTTTGTTTCCTTGCCTCCTTCTCTCTTTGTCTAATGAGCTTCTAGATCTTCTCAATGAATGGCGTCATACAACTCCTCCTACAATCTACATTCTGCCACGTGGTGTTACCTCTCTTTCATCTTGCACCGCCTGTTTCCTCTCTGTGTCTCTGGCAACCCCTCTGACTCCACCCTTTTTGCCAGCATTCTCTCTGCCCCCCAAATCTAACTTAACAATGAGAACAACACACTTTCACAGTGCAAAGGATTATTCCACAGCATATATAGCATATAAAAGTGACAGTTTCTTGATCAGAGTGGTGAGTCTCTCTTCTTGGCTTCCACTTTTTCTAATGGTACCACATTTGTTTCTTTGAAAACCTGCTGAGTAGGGAATGGGCTAGGAGATGTTCTATCTAACATAGCAAAAGGTCTCAATGATATACACCTGTCTGGCTCTGCATCTTTATTTCTTATTGTGATCCTCAGACTCCAGCACCTTGTAATAGATGGGATGACAGAGATAGAGCCCCATAGACTAAGTTTTTCATGTAACTCCTGCTACCCAGAATTAGCTTCCTCTCCTCTTCTTTCAATGCTTCCATGTTTATACCCATTAAAACTAATGAAGATTCATTATATATTTCCCCATTCTCATTAGGTATTTGGGCTTCATATACTGAAACGTGAATAACCATTTTATTCTCATTAGAGGACAAGTTCCTTGCATGTCTTTAACTTTATATTGTTTCCAGATTTCTAACATAAGAGTCAGTGTTGCTATACACACACACACACACACACACACACACACACACACACACACACACACACATAGCTGTGAGAGTCTAGCAAGGAGTTTCTGTTTTGTTCAGCTTCAGGGTTATAAAGACCAGGAATCTAGTACTGTCATATAAACTATGTAGACCATAAGCCATTATCCATTTCAGAGAATGATTTTTTTAATTTATTGCTGCAATGTCTTAATGATATTCTGATTAGAATTTCAAATTGTGACTGCCTTACTTGTGGATCATAGATGGGTTTATTCATGCTGATAGAAGTTAGCTGACAAGGTAGCTGTGTTGTAATGGAGAGAGGGGCCCATTTGTTCATCCTGGCCACCCAGCAAGCTTAGCCTCTAAATAACCACACAGAAACTGTGTTCATTAAATCACTGCTTGGCCTATTAAGTCTAACATCTTATTGGCTAACTCTTACATCTTAATTTAACTCATTTCTATTAATCTGTATATCACCATATGGCAGTGGCTTACCGGGAAAGATTCTAACCGGCATCCATCTCAGGTGGAAGATCCATAGCTTCTCTTGACTCTGCTTTCTTCCTCTCAGAATTCAGTTCTGTGTTCCCTGCCTACCTAAGTTCTGCACTATTAGGCCAAGGCAGTTTCTTTCTTCATTAACCAGTACAAACAACACACAAACAGAAGGAACTACTACCCCATAGTTGTCTGTGATCTAGAAGTGGGCAGTATCCCAAAGAAATGAGAGTGGAATAAGGTGAGATTTCTGATACCAAATGTAAATTTTGGTCACATGAACCTGAGACCTGAACTCTGCCAAGACAGAGCAGATCAAGGGCAGGGCCCAATCTAGGCAGTTCTCCACATGGTGTTAGGACAGGTTATAAGGTGCCGGGATTCACAGAGAGGCTCAGAAAGATGTGGGCAGGTACAACTGACACTTACCTGTTTACAGTTTAACTTTTACTGAATTTGTTATCTGGCAATTTCATTTGTGTATAAGGTGCATTCTGGTTATTGTTGGGATCTCATCCCTTGTCAAATCTCTCTCGTCCCTGTCAACACCCCTTCCTACCTATAATACAAGCATTGAATTCTTGAGGCCCATGGAATTTTGCCAGGATCATTTGTGTGATTGAGTTTTTATCCTCTGAAGCCTGGTGGTGAAGATGTGACCGTTCCTCCCTCAGAATCCATCAGTAGACAGTGGCTCACTGGGGAGAGATAGAGCTCTACAGGCTTCTCGTGGATCTGTGACAACCTGGACTGTGACAACCTGGACTGTGATAACCTGGACTGTGATAACCTGGCCTTTTTGTAGATCTAGTGCATATAGTCAAAACTGTTGAACTTCATCTGTCTTATTCTCTTACTTTAGCCTATGCTGTTACTAGTGCAGATGTTTCCAGAGTTCAATATTTTCAGCAGTAATGATTGCCTATTGCGTTGTTTGCTGTCTCAGCTATTGATACACTTCTAGGAGCCTGTGTTTGTCAAGTGGCGATCTTTAGTTTGGAGTGTTAGATAGGAGCAGAAGGTGCAAGACTTTGTACATCCCAAGCAAGAAGGTATTTTATTGTCCTGTGTTAACCAGATGTTATATCTTTCCCATAAAACAAAAGTGACTGATAGAGAAAGCAAGGAGTGTGGAGGCATTGGGCTAGATCAAGCTTAGTTGTACTTCCTTTACAAACAGTGGATTTAGGGATCTCCCGTGCATTTGTCCATAGCCCCCATATTTCTCATGCTGGGAACGTGTCTTCTCTGTCCTTTCTCATTCCTCTAAAGTGAGGGTTCTGGGGGAACAGAAAAGGATGACCCACACTCGTGCACATATATGTCATCTAAAAGAAAATTTTCACAAAGCGAATCTCACCATTGGCCTGTGAAGGTCACTCAGATTTTCAGTGTAGGTGGTGGATTGTAAAAAAATTACACCAGATTAATAATGCACTAAAACACTACCTTGGAGTGTTAGAGCACATTATCAGAGCTGTATACTTCTGTTTGCATGTGTGGTATAGAGTATATGTCAGGCATGGATACAGAAAGCTGTTAGGTCTTAACTCTGGAACTTACAAGCATGTAAATGACTTAGACAAATCAGCTAAGATAGCTGAGTGGCAGTTTACTCCCCTGCAAAATGAAGGATTTGTATTATACCAACGTCTCCAAAGACCACCAGTTCTGATCACCTGAGAAGCTATAATCTAAAGAATAGAAACCAGGGCATTTTTGTCCAGTGAAATGAAGTAAGGGTTGAAAGGCCAGTGGGTGTAGGCTTTTGGTGTGTGTGGAGAAACTTTTGTTTTATGGCAGAAACTTTGTACCAGAGTGAATTTCTCATTAGAAGAACCATGTGGGAAAAAGGAAGTGCTTCACTTCCCCAGCACCAGGGCATGATGAGAAATTGGCCAGGGCTCCCCCACAGACATTGTCTGCTAGCCAATGTCGCATATTAGACAGAAGGGACATCTTAGCCCATCTTAATTTTGTTTTATGATCCCATGGTCTCTCCCAAACTTCTGAACAGACTCTATAATTGTATTCATATTAAAATATTATGTTTCAGCTTTTAATTTTGATTCTCAATTCTATTTTTACACATTTACTACTTCTGACACAATCTAAAGTTGTTTTCTTAAAAACAAATAATTGCCACCCCAGCTCTGAGCTAAGCTGAATTAGATCAGTGACCAGGCTTCATAGCAGAGACTTGAAAGGATCTCTTGTTACGAGCCAAAGTGATTTTCTCCATCTACAAGTTGATACAAACCTGTTTACTTACTGGGAATTTAGCAGTAAGAAAGTAATGTAGAAAAATATGAAAGCAAAACAAATTTTTTTTTCAGAAATGATTATTCTGAAGACAATGGGAGTTGCTGATTACTTGAGACTCTGCTGAGCAGGGCATATTCTAAGCATTAATCTGCCTAAGCTGTTTGGGAACAGATGTAAGCGAAACAGATACCCAGCGCTCTGCTGTGTACATCCAAACTGAGACATCTGTCAGAGGGTCGTGTGGTCACAAATAATGGAAGCAGGGCCTAACCCCCAAAATGACCTGTTCCTCATGTGAATTAGGGAAGCAGTAATTAGTAAGACTTGAGGCTTTGACTCGTCACTCTACACGTTAACAAAAAAAACATGCTTCAGTGTGGGATGTTCCAAAGTGATCAAACTTGAAGGAATTCTTAAAAGACATTTGATATGAAGTTTCATCTTTAGGTAGTAACTGCATTTTCTCCTGTTAATAAAGTTTTTCAAATGTCTGTCATGTAAACATTACCCAAGGTCTTTGTTTTTAAGATAAATTTGCCTTCATCATAACAAGACAAGCAATAACAACAAATACAGTGACTTCTCCATGGCAGGACGGCCAATCAGGCCGTGTGGGATGCTGCGTATTAAATTGGCCAATCCAGGTCCCACCCCCTGCCAGTAGCTGCCTGAGCAACAGAGCCATGGCTAGTATTACAGAGGAACAAAAGAGGAAGTAAGATTGAATTTTAATTTACTGAAGTCTAACACATGCAAGAGGCTGGTGGCAACTGCAGTAGATAACGCCGCCATGAAACAGAGGGCGGAAAGGTTCATTTTCTGAGCTAGGGATGTGGCTCAGGGAGCGAATGCTCGCAAGGTCCTGGGTTCAGTCCCTAGTAGTGCTAAGAACAAAAGAAAAAGTTTTCTTTATTCTCAGGATTTAATTTTAATGTGTATATCTACTCAGGAAGGTATAGTTTTCAAAATGTTGATCCCAGCATAGAAGGGAGAGTCCTGCCGTTTGAGTGGCCTGTTAACGAGAAAAGCAACTGAGTGCCAGGCTGAGTGTGATGGGACTCAGGAGGCCAAGGCAGGGGAGCCCAAGCCCCAAACTCAAATCAGAAGCAATAACAAACAAAAAAATGAACAATTTTAAATCTGGAAATCCTAAAGTGGCAGTTACTTTAAAATGTTTTGAGTCTATATGTCAGCTTTTGTTATTTGTGGGTTAATCGGTTAGTGATAGAGTACAAAAACCATGGGGGAGGGAGGAGGGGTGGGGGGGTAGTGGGAGGGGACCGGGAGAAGGGGAAGAAAGGAAAAAAAATTATTTCTTTAATTATGTTCTTGAATGGAAAAAATAAAACAAAACAATGTATGGAAAAAATAAATAAATAAATAAATAAAAACCATAGTGCCATTCACCATAGTCATTTCTTGTTGGAACTGAAATTTGACAGCCATCTATCTACTACTGATCTGAAATGGCCACTCTCCTGTCTGACCGCTCTGACCTTGTGAAGTTCTGTGGACTCGTGCTTATTCCAAAGGACGAGGAGACCACGTGGTCCCATCCAAAGACAGCACTTTCAGACTTAACCCGTTTGTTCTCCTCCCCCCCCCCTTCTCTTTACTCCTTTGGAAGCGGGACTGGTACACAAGTGCCCCCTGGGAGAGGGGACGAATCTCTCCTCGGCCCCTCAGGGACATGCCGTGAGAGTCACTCGGGGGCTGAGGATGACGAAGGTCAGTAGATTAAAGATGTGATCCAGATGGCTCTGTCCAGAGCTTGACGGAGGACGACAGAAATATAAACAGGGCAAAGAGAGATTTAAAGCGCGGAAGCAAGGGCTCCAGACAACCGAGTACTGTTGGATGTGGGAGATGGTTGCCTACACTGGCACAATTTTGTATCCACTGCGATTTGACAAGAGCGGGTTAGCATTGTTAAAGAGGACCAGGAATATAGCAGATACAAACAACTCCTTGCAGTTGTGAGGTCTTGCTGTGCGGCTGCCTCTGCTTGTTACTATACCTAACGTTTTGTGAGTAGATAGCACTACTGATTTCCTTGACAATTCGGCAGAGCATTACCAAGGTTTAAACACAGCCCCCTCAAAAGCGTTTTCATGACTGGTACAGTTTTAGATGTGTGGGGCTGGCACTAGAGTGTTGCGTGCTGATGGAGTGGGTTTTGCCTCTGTGCACTTACATACGTATGTGTGGTACCAAAGGAAAGGAATTCTAGCTATGAGCCTTCCTACAGTCTTGTGATTCCTCCTACAATCTTGTGGTTCCCAAAGTTAGGGTGTGCAAAAGGAAGATGGGGAAAGAAATAAAGGAGAGGGAGTTGCTGGAAACTGCTGAACCTTCTGCTAAAGTTTGACTTGTAAATAAGACCTTAGGGATTCTCAATGTAAGAAGTAACTAAATCTAGAACTAGGCAGACAAGTATACAAACAGGCACACACACACACACACACACAGAGAGAGAGAGAGAGAGAGAGAGAGAGACAGAAAGAAAATATTTTTTACAGCCTTGTATTACTTTTTGCATCATCAGTATTATGCTATGGACTTAAAGTAAGCACAAAGATAAGTCTGCATTACCATACCAGCTGGCATCAGGAGATTCCTGTGACTTCTCCAAGGTTTTGTACCAGAAACAGTATTATGCAAACTCTACTACTGCTTCCCAACACTGCCCTATGCTTGGCTGCAAATAACAACCACATATTGATTGGGGTTTATCCCACCGGGTTCTGTATTACATGTTTTATATTGCTTAACCTTTGCAACAAGGCTTTGTAGTATAGAAGGGAACTTTATTCCTAGTACACTTGACATTAAATAACTGGCCCCAAACCTTACTAGTAATGGAGTTGATTGGATCCAGAGTTTAACAACCTGGCCCTCATGCCTGCAATTCCCATTTTGCTGCCTCTTCGGGGAATCTAGAGTCCTCTAGGACCCTCAGGAGTTGTTGGTCCCATATCCTACATAGAGATAGGGTCCCAACTTGAATCCTAAAACCTTTAAGACAAGATTGTATGCTTTCTTTTGGAATTTAAGGCAGTTAGCAAGAGAGTTTGTGCACTTCTCTGTCCACTTGTAATTTCTGAGTCAATTACAAAAAATAGAAATTTTAATAAGTTGTTTAGTTTTAGTTTCAAAAATTTTAATTCTGTGTGCTTATGCATATCTGAGTGTATGGTTGTACATGGGAGTGAAATGTCTGTGGAGGTGAGAGCTGTGGCACTCCCAGAGAGGGAGATACAGGCAGTTGCGAACCGCCCCAGGTGGGCACTGGGATGTAACTCAGGTTCTCTATAAGAGCAGTACTAGGTCTTAATTACAGAGCCAGTTCTCCAAGTTTGGGATTTATTCTTTTATTACTTTTTAAGATAAGAAGACATGCCTATATTTCATTATCCCACCTTGCTGGCCTTTTACAATTAAAATATGACACCATGCATCATCTTTCCACTCTGCAGCATGATGCAGTGGGGTTCTCTGTATCTGCTGTAGTGGGGTGCTCTGTATCATGCTGTAGGGG
>PVIU01027778.1:0-19956 GCA_004026605.1 Ondatra zibethicus | reverse complement strand
GAGGGATGGGGGTGGGCCTTGGACTTCCAACAGGGCAGGGCACCATGCCCTCTTTCAAGGAAGAAGGGGGAGGGAGGAGGGGTGGGGGGTAGTGGGAGGGGACCGGGAGAAGGGGAAGAAAGGAAAAATTTTTTTTTTTTATCTTTAATTATGTTCTTGAATGGAAAAAATAAAACAAAACAATGTATGGAAAAAAAAAGAAATAATGAATAAATAAGGGGTAAAAGTGGGCTATTAGATATTTTCATGGAATATAGACATTTTAGTTTTCACTCACATCCACATTTGTTACTGAACTGAGTTATGCATAAAATGTTCTGCGTATTTATCATGCCTTCATTATATTTAATAAACAGGAGTTCCACCAGGAAAAAAAATAAAAAAAAAAATAAAAGCAATGTTTATTTCAGCTCTAAAAACTGAAGCAAGTCCAACAGGAGAGCATGAAACACAGTCATTCATCATTGTGACTTGACTTTCTCACCACCAAGAACTGGTATGGTCATTTGCACTTGTCTGCATGAGAAGAGCCATGACAAAGGACTTTTGGAGATTTTAGAGTGACGTAGTTTGTGCTATATATCACATACTCTTAATTGGTTACAAATATTAGACAGTATGTGTTGTTAATACAACTAGATGTATCACTTTTTAATTTAAGAAAATTTGCATTTGTTGCAATCACTCGTTCACTGTTACGAATTGTTTTGCCTCTGTCAGAATTCAGAGGTTAAAATTCTTTGATCTCAGAATGTTCTTATTTGGAAATAGGATTTCTGTATGTTTTATTAGTTAAGATAGGGTCATACCAGTGAACAGCAATCCTCTTCGCCAATATGACTGGTATCTCTGTGAAAAGGGAGCTCTTAATAATAGATATAAACAAAACATGACATGAACAAGAAGGAAACAATCAATCATGAAGTTAAATTGAGTGAACACTAAAGATTACAAACAAACCATTAAAAATAGGAAGCCAGCATGAAATAGATCATCTTTATAGCCTGAAGAAAATTCTAGGTGTGCTGACTCCTTGATCTCAGTAGATAGCCTCTAGGTCCTTTAGGTAACATATTTATTTTATTTCAGTTGCACTACTAGTTTGTGATTCTTCATAAAAGCTACTCTTGAAAAAACAATATACTTTCCACAATGGTAGACATCACAGAAACTTCATCCCTGTGTGTTCACATGTTTCTCATTTGGTAGTACAGGTATGTTTTTATATTCTTTGGCTATTTCAGAAACTATGAATTTTATTGGATAAGCACAGAATATTATTGCAGGTATTATTTATGAATAGTTATCTGTTCCTTAGAAATCAGTCATTCTCCTATTAATTAACAACTTTCCTTATTGGTATTTTGGAGACCATGAAAACAATTCCAATCCATTGGACTCAGAGAAAAGTAAAACAAGAATCTATGAAAAAATTTGCTGAATACTTTGTATTTTTCCATTTTATTCATTATTCTGTCATACAATACATCCCAATGACAATTTCCTCTGCTTTGTTTCCTTTAATACCCCCCCCACCTCTTATCTCCCTCTGATCTACTCCTTCCCTATTTCACTTCAGAAAAGATCACACCTCCCAGTAATATTAACCAAAAATGGCAAAACAAGACAGAATAAGACAAGGCACCAAAAATGATATCAAGTCAGACAGGGAACCAAGTTGAAGGAAAAAGGGTCCCAAGATCTGGAAAAAGAGGCTCAGAAACATCCCCACTGTTACCAGTCCTGCAAAATCACCATGTTAACAATGATAGCATATATGCAAAGGATCTAGGACAGATCTATAAAGACTTTCTTGGGGACTGGGTCTCTCTGTAACAAGAAAGGAGGAATACATGACAGGCAAGATGCATCTCAATTTGTCAGTGTGGTCCTGTGACCTTGTGAAGGTTCTGTCCTGGTTGTTCTTTCTCTTCTCACTGTAGGGTAAAGCAAAGTATCAGCAAATTAAGACATAAATTAACTGTTGAATTTGATGTATAAGATAGTATGTGAATGGATCACAGAACTACGATCTTAGAAAACCTTAATGTTGCTCCAAAAAGTTGTCCAGTACCGAATGATCAGCTCTTAAAACATGTAATGTTGTAGACAGAGCAGGTTGTATTAATAAAAACAGAGGTCATGGATTTGAAAGAGAGAAAGGATGGGTACATGGAAAGGTTTAGAGAGAGGAAAGGGAGGAATGATGAAATTATATTATAATCTCAAAAAATAAAAGAAACAATTTTTAACCAATAAAATTTCTGTCAGTAAACTATTTGTATTTTTTGCAATTGAATCCATATTTTAATTTTCTGAAACTCAGTTCCTTCATTATCAGTTATTTTCTAAAACATCCCATAGTATTGTTTGTTCTGATGGAATTTTATGTGATTTCTTTAAAGTAAATATTGGGTTGACATTCTGATTGAATTTGTTCCAGTGACACGTTAGTGTGAAGGAAAATAATATTTGAATGAACGTAGTGCATTAGGAATCCTATCGAAGCACTCCACTCAGACTTTCTTTATAATTATTGTTTAATTTATGTATATGGATGCTCCACTTGCTTGTATAACTATGTACCATGTTCTTGGAAACTAGAGTAGTTTTTGATCACTGGGACTGGCATTATGGATGATTGTGACCAAACGTGTGTGCTGGGAATTGAGCATTTGTTGTCTGGAAGAGCAAGTACTCTTAACCACTGAATCATCTCTTCAGCCTCCAAAATTTTCTTATTAATGAAATGTTGCATACTTGTATATTTCTGTACAGTTCTTGGTTCTTGTTAGATATTTTACATTTGTCTGCATTTAACAAAAAAATCATAAGAGTAATAACTGTTATTACCATTTCCTAACTTTCACAACAACACATCAGTTCCCTTCTCATGAGACATTGCTGATTAGTCTGGGATAGCATTATAGGAAACATCTCTTGCTTTGTAACTGTGTGTGTGTGTGTGTGTGTGTGTGTGTGTGTGTGTGTGTGTTTGGATTGTGTGTGTAAGCTTTTCTCAGCTCTGTGTGAGGGATAATATGCTCATCACAAGCCTGAGACAGATGCCAATGGCTGCTACTTTCTCCTATGGGAAAGTTAATGAATCATTCATGCTTGCTTCTAAAGAGTAACAAAATCTTTTATTGCCCAGAGGAGAGTGCAGGGACTGACTGGGAGTACTCATTTCCTCCTGCTTATGGAAGGCTCTACGAAAAGCATAAACTAAGAACCTGTGAAGGTTTTCATCACTGCTCTCAGATTTCCCGATTCCCAATCCAGGATGAACAATAATCCTTCATGGAGGATCCTTACATTTCAGCTGAGTTTTGTCTCATTCCATCCTGGTCTACCCATATTGTTAATTTGTATGTTATTTTCTCTCTGCTACAGTTCTGTCTCCTTGTTATCAAGATCCTCCTACAGGATGGTAGTCTCCTTACCATGTCATGTTTTGACTTCCTGTACCGGGCTATTACTTTGCATGCCCAAACAAAATATTCCTTCCATGATGGAGATATGACAACCAAATAGGTGGTCACTTCATGTGCATTGCTGCTGTACCCTTAAAGAAAAAAATACCATCTTTCTCCCAAATCTACCAAATAACAATGGATTTTTTAGCTAGGGATGGGTTACTATGTCCATCTCCCCCAAATACATGCTGGAAATTTAGATTTGAGATTCAGCTTAAATAGGACTCATGCATATCTTTGCAACCATTGTGAGTTCATATGTGCCTTGGTCATGCTTTGTCCAGAAAATAGTTTTCTTATAGTCATATATCACCTTTGTCTCTTATAATTTTATACTCCCTTTTATGAGATAATCCTTGAGTCTTGGGAACTAAACTGTGATGTAGACACCAATTTAGGCTGAGCACTCAACAGTCTCCTGTTAACTGCATGATGACCATTGCTCATCTCTGTGATAATCATCATCTACTGAAAGAGTGTGTCTGATGGGGACTGAGAGACATACTAATCTATGCATATGAATATATGTCATCCACAATTATTTTTTGTTTGTTTTTAATTAAAACACTGCTTGGCCCATTTGCTCTAGCTACTTATTGGCTCTTATATTAATTTAACCCATTTCTATATTCTGTATATCATCACATTGTAGTGACTTACCGGCAAAGATTTGGCATGTCTGACTTTGGCGGCTCCATGGTGTCTCTCTGACTCCACCCTTCTTTTTCCCAGCATACAGTCTCACTTTCCCTGCCTAGTTTTGTTCTTCCCTGCCATAGGCTCAAAGCAGTTCTTTATTCATTAACTAATACAAGCAACACATAGACAGAAAGACCTCCCACACCGTTTCCCCTTTTCTTTTTAAACAAAAAGGAAGCCTTTAACTTTAACGTAGTAAAATTACATATAACAAAACAGGTATCAAATAAGAACTACAGTTACAATATTTATATCTACTTTTTTTTCTCATAACTAAGGAAGACTATAACTATTTATCTATTCTTTAACACCATCAAAGACTCCAGAAGGATATAATATTACCCAAGTAAACAGGAAGTACATTGTAAGCAACTTTCAAAACTCTAGAATTGACAGAGACATCTCGCTACCTGGACAGCCACCCAAAGTTCTTTTGTACCATTGGGGCATCTATCTTTAGCCTATAGGCCCATAGTATTGGGCAGACTCTTCCATGTAGCTGGAAATTTCAAAGACAGGTCTTCCTATATTGGCAGTTTGCCAGTCACTTTCTTCTGTATCCTGTAGAATGTCTCGCAGACTATTTCATGAAGCAGGAAATTCGAAGGATCATCTCACCTTTAGGCAAGTTTAGTAGTCATCTCTTTGCAGGTCCTGCATGTTTAGTTAAGCAGTCCAGGCAAGAGTAGTTTCTTGCACAAATGGCTAAGGAGCCTCTTTGATGCCCATCTTTCTCTTGAACTATTTGGAGCTGCCAGGAGCAGACATGTCTAATTGACATGAAAAGTCCTAAGTTATTAAAGCATTTTAAATGCCATATTCTGAAGATTTCTGAAAGATTTGAAGAATACCTATATAACTGAAATATATCTCTATACATCTAGAAAATCTAACTAATATGACTACAAGCTTGACTATTACAGATGAGTATATATTAACTTATATTTCTTTTTTAAAATTTTTATTGCTTTATAAATAATACCATTCAAAATTTCCACTTCCTCCCCTCCTTCCATCTCCTTCCCACTTCCCCACTCTCCCTCCCCCTCCAGTGTTAAGAGAGGGCAGAGTACCTGCCCTGCACTGAAAGAAGTACAAGTTCCTCCCCCCTCCATCCAGGCATAGTAAGGGGTACATCCAAACAGACTAGGATCCCAAAAGGCCAGTACATGCAGTAGAGGCAAATCCCAGTGCCATTATCATTGGCTTCTCAGTCAGCCATCATTGTCAGCCACATTCAGAGAGTCCAGTTTGGTCACATGCTCATTCAGTCCCAGTCCAGCTAGCTTTGGTGAGCTCCCATTAGATAAGGCACACTGTCTTTGTGGGTGGCCCAACCCATCGTGGTCCTGACTTCCTTGCTCCTATTCTCCCTCTTTCTGCTCTTCAACTGGACCTTGGGAGCTCAGTCCAGTGCTCCCACGTGGGTCTCTGTCTCTATCTCCATCTGTCTCTGGACAGATGGAATATGGCAATATTCAAGATAGTCATCAGTGTGACTATGGGACAAGGCCAGTTCAGGCACCCTCTCCTCTACTGCCCAAGGACCTAGTTGGGGACATCCCCGCAGACACCTGGGAACCCCTCTAGAGCCAAGCCTCTTGCCGACCCTAAAATGGCTCCCTTAATTGAGAAATCTTCTTCCCTGCTCCCATATCTGCCCTTCCCCCATCTCAACTACCCCACTCCCCCAAGCTCTCCCCAATCCTCTCCTTCTCCTGTCTCTCTACCCCTCTTCCCTTCCCCCCACTCCACCCCACCCATACCCCCATGCTCCCAACTTTTGCCTGGTGGTCTTGTCTGCTTCCAATTTTCGGGAGGATCTATATATGTTTTTCTTTGGGTTCACCTTAGAACACAAAATTTATGGCCTGTCTAGACACAGGTTCTTGGCCTCAATGATGGTGATAGGTATGGGTTGCATCTCATGGAGCAGACCTTGGTCGTGAAATGGTTGATTACACTCATAACATTAATACCAGTATTAGTACCTGTGGATATTTCTTACCAGGAAAGTCATTATTGTAATTCACAGTGTTGGCAAATGGGTAAGACAGATGAAAACTTCTTTCAAGCAGATGAAATAGTATGCAGTACTTGAGGGTATGGCACCTCACTTGCCAACAACACATTCATGGCACTAGGTTTTACTTTCTCACAGGTGGTATCTAGTTGGAGTATTGTTCCCTTGTTACAGGATAACTCCATTCAAACTTTTGTTATATATGTCCCATATGTATGTATTGTAAGAAGGTACAACAGTAGTAGGATTTGATCTGACATTTTAGAAATCCCTCTAGATTTAATTATTTCTACCCATACTCCTCCCTTGCCCTGCCTTTCAATCTGCCATTTAATCTTTCTTGTTTCAATATTCCCCATTCCCCGTTTATGTCACCGTATTCTATCCCTCCTCCTTTGGAAGATTCCCCCTCCCCCAAAGTTCCTTAATTACTATGGATATTCCAAATAAAATATACATGTCTAAAGAGTCAAATCTATCACATAAGAGAAAAGAGAGAGAATGTGATGTGTCCTATTTAAGAATTGATAATAAGTGGAAAAGCATGGAACACTTAAATATGTAAATCAAATATGTGGGCTAATCTTGCCACAAGCCTCTTTAATTTATTTAGGCTGATGAATCAGCAGTTTTCAATTAATCAGACTTACTATATTTTAGTCATTAGGTAATGAGTCATTTAAAATAAATTTCATTTATCCTTACATTGATGTATAACTATTTCTGTGAAATGTTGACCTGGAGTCTTTTGGATGCTCAATATTCTAAAGCCTGACTTTTCACTCCACCATCTGCCATAAACAATTCTCAGATCATGATGTACTCTAAAATCTAAAATTTGGATGATTAGATAACCTTATGCAGTATAATGGAATTTATCAGTCATGTGTTATAAGGCATTTAAGTAATGTCAAATTTTTGTTATGAATAACAACTCTCATAATCTTCACATACAAATAGTTTATTTTCTAGCTCTAGAAACTTTACACTGAGTTAAAGAGCCAAGTTTAATCCCATGTGTAAAGCATATATAATTTTCAATAGAGTCACAAGTTGTTAATAGGAAACTAACTTCAAAGAAATGCACATTTTATTTTCTGCGAACTAGATATTATATGAATTTCAGAAAAAAGTATTGGTTTATTCATTTTAATTGGAAAAGTAGATAGTTGATCTGGAAAACTTGAATGGCTGATTTTTCAAATGAATAGAAATTCATTTCACATCTTTGCACAGGCCTTAACATGGTCTACAAAAGACTTTATTTTAAGAATTAATTAATGTTATAAATAAATGTATAACATGGTTTTTCTAAAGTTAACTTTCACAGTCTCACTTATTTTAAAATGAAACTTGTAAATAACACATATGCAAATTGCCAAAAGGTCGGTAGATTCCATGACACAATTGTCTCTGTGGTTACACTATGATTTATACAATATATGATATTTTATCTCAATTCATATAAACTGCCTATATAAACTACAAATAACTTCTAATATGTTTGATAGTTGTCTTGGCATTTTTAGTAGTATCAATCAACATTATAATATAGCACAATATGCACACGTGATATATAAATGGAATATCCTTGTTTTTCCTTATTTTATAAGATAACTAGGATATGCCTACTTCTAATTAATGCAATTTGTAGTTTACATGTTTATTTGCAGCTAATTGTTTTCTCCTCCTTTCCATTTGTTTCTTTCTCTCTTCTAATGTTGTAGTTGTACTGTGTAACTCCTGCATATTTTTCTTACCCCAAGAATCTATATTCATTAAGTCATATAATAATTTAAATAACACCATTAATGTCAAAACAAGTTTTATCCACAGGACTTATTTCAATACATAAACATTGTTATCAAACTGTTAGAATAATATTAAAATTAGTAATCCTGGTTGGAAACAACCTGTCCAGAGTATTGTATTTCAACATTTGCATTAGATACAGCTATGAAATCAATGACTGTCTACCTGGAATGTCCAGCCTTATAATTTCGTGTTCCTTGGCTTTACACTCTGATATGGGTAAAAGTTTCCCCCATTCCCTGTTGACTTTATTTGGGAAGCTTGTTTTTCCCATTCTTGTAACTATTGTTGCATGTTTTGTTCTGTTGTTTTTTACTTCTTTAAATTGAACCTAGAGCCAAAAAAATCTAGAGAAGTTTTTTTTGTTTGTCTGAGATGCATACTTAGCTCTCCTTGTACATGATTTTGAGACATGACCTCACTAGGATATCCAGATTGGATTTCCACTCATTCCATAGTCCAAGCAGGCCTCAAAATTTTATCGTCTTGTATTAGTTTTTCTAGTAGTTCTGATTATAGATCTATGTTACCCAGGCAAAATTTGGGAGTATTCTTATTTTACAGGCTCATCAATGATTTCTCTTGGGCCAGGAGTTCAGTAAATAGTTTTTGTTGATTAGTGCAACACTGTTTAAAATGAATTGGAAAGAAAAAAGATAATAGTTCTAGGTACTATTATTAAGATTTAAAATTATTCAGTGGGAGAGGTTTGGTTTTTGTTGATTTGTAATCACTTGGTTATCCTGTATATGCGCTTATATGATGATGGCATTGTTTAGAAAGTTTATGTTCATGAGCCATTTTTAGGCAAGACAGGAAGTTCTTTGTGCCTGTCTTGGTCTTTGAACCCCACACCCTCCAGTTGCTGAGTATCAAAGGCATCTATAGTAGCTTGGATGAAATCAAAGCAATTCCAGGGTTTACCCTTAAATGTCTAAGCTTGTATTCAAATTCTGCCATTTTTTTCATCTAAATCCAAATGTCTAAAGTACAGCTTCTTTTTGCCTACCATGTGACATCTTGCAAATATTTTATTAAATACATAAGAACTTCATAATATAGATGTTTTATTCCTCAACGTTCATTCAGTTGGAATGAAGCTATTTTTTGTTCAAGAATCTATTTTAAAAAGCCAAAAATATTTTTTATAAAATATAATTAAAAAAGAAAATTTTTTTTAAGATTGTGATATCATGGGTGGGCCATTAAACTCAGCTCCACTGAGAAAACAAAGAGGGTAATATTTTTAAGATTTGGGTTTTGAGGTGAGTTAGTAATTAAAATAATATTAAAGGGAACAAGGGAAATATGGGTCAGTTATGCTAGACTTTACCTACAAATTGTCCCATATTGAGATTAAGCTTCTATAATCTCAAAATGAGTAAGGGACAAGGGCTTTTACTTCCTTCATCATTACATTTCAAAGAGATAATGCCTGCATATTTGGAAGAACAGTCAAAGTGTAAAGAGGATGACATTCAGTCTTTAAGATATGAAGAGACAGTATTAACAATTACAAGTTTTATAAAACTGATATCCTGATAAAAAGATTATCAGGTTACAGTAGGCAGGATGAGATCTCTCTACAGTAGACAGAAGGTGAGACAGGCACTAATGCAGGCCTGGTGAATTTATACAAGCTATTTTAAAATTGATGTGGATGCTCCTGACTTACAATGGAGTTGTATACTGATGACCACATGGCAGGTTGACAATATCCCAAGTGGAAAATGCACTTAATGTAACTCACCTGCAGATCATTGTAGCCTAGCAACACAGTACACTGTAGAGCAGGCCTTGTGTGCCACTGTTCCCCTAGGATGCTGAACTGCTGACTGGAGGCTGTAGCTCACTGCTATTACCCAGCATCACCAGATTATTTTACCATAAGTGATTAGTCTATAAAACAAAGTTAATTATTTGAAACATTATTTGGAGAATCACCTGTGTTATATTAGTTTCTGGTGTATAAGTTTCATAGGAAGTGGGAAGAGTGGTAACAAAGACCAGGAAAGTGCAAAAGGAAAGAATTTTGATTCTTCTTTTGCTTTAAAAGATATGACTGTAATGATTAATAAAAAAAATTCATGAATTTGTAAATAAACCAGGGTACGTAGATTAGAGGGTTTGGAGATAGGAAAGGAATGGGAGAAGTTATACAACTATATTGTAGTCTCAAAATTAAAATGAATTAATAATTTTTAAAATATTTAACAATAAAATAGATGTTCTTGTGTTATAGAGATGGATACTTTTCATTGGTATGGATCTTGGTCTATTGATACAAATTTAAGGTCAGTTTTGTAATATGTATATTTCTGCTCTTGATTAAGGTATTGTATTGTGTAGTTCATTTAAAAATATATGTATAATTTAAAAATAGGTTAATAGATAATCATCTATAATAGTCAAGCTTGTAGTCATGATTGTTAGGTTTTCTAGATATATAAAGATATGTTTCAGTTAAATAGGTACTCTTCAAATTTTTCAGAGACCTTCAGAATATGGTATTTAAGATATTTAAAAATTTAGGACTTTTCATTATAATGAGACACATCTGCTCCTGGCAGCACCGATAACTTCAAGAGGAAGATGGGCACTGAAGAGGCTCTTAGGGAGTTTGTTAGCCATTTGGGCAAGAATCTGCTCTTTTCTGGACTGTTGATGGTTTGCTCTATGAACTGGGAATAAGTGACTGACAAACTGCCAATATAGGTGCAACTGCCTTTTAAATTTCTTGTTTCATGGAAAAGTCTGCTGGACACTATGGGCCTGTAGGCTAAAGATGGGTGCCCCAACATTACAGAAGAACTTTGAGTGACTGTCCAGGTAGGAAGATAGACTCTGTCAATTCTAGAGTTTTGGAAGTTGCTTATAATGCACTTCCTGTTAACTTAGGTAATATTATATCCTTCTGGAGTTTTTGATGGTGTTGAAGAATAGATAAATAGTTATAGTCTTCCTTAGTTATGAGAAAAAAAAGTAGATATAAATATTGTAACTGTAGTTATAGTTACAGTTTTCCTTAGTTATGATAAAAGATAAAGTAGATATAAATATCGAAACTGTAATTCTTGATACCTGTTTTGTTATATGTAATTATACTATTTTAACGTTAAATCTTCCTTTTTATTTAAACAGAAAAAGGGAGGTGATGTGGGATTCCCCTCTGTATGCTGTGAATACCATTGGTTAATAAAGAAACTTCTTTGAGCCTATAGCAGAGGAGGGCAGGACAGAGCTAAGTGGGAAAACTAAACTGAATGCTGGGAGAAAGAAGGCAGAGTCAGGGAGAAGCCATGTAGCCCTGCCAGAGACAGATGCAGGAACTTTATCCAATAAGTCATAGCCTCGTGACAATATACAGATTAATAGAGATGGGTTAATTTAAGATATGAGTTAGCCAGAAATACATTTAAACCATTGGCCAAACAGTATTGCAAATAATATGGTTTCTGTGTGGTTATTTTTGTCTAAGCAGCCAGGAAAAAACAAGTAGGCCTACCTACAGCACTCCTGGTCATCATGAAAAAACTCTACAGAGTTACTACATCATTCACTTTTGACCAAAAGATGAGTAAAAGTTCTGTGGCCTGGAAGTTTGTACAAACAGAGAATTCACAGCAGTCATAGACTGCTTAACAAATTAAATATAAATCTATAAAATCTAAATCTCTTGTGTTTAACAGAAATAGGGCAATTTATTGTACTATATCAAAATATTTTATAGATTTATATTTAATCAGAGTGATGACATACACTTATACCTACTTCTGCAAATATAAACATGTAGACATAGATATCAACATATGAATAAGTACATATGTATTGAGACATACATTTTATATGTGTATCAATTCAAATGTTAATCTAATCTAAATATAGATCTAAAATGTTTACAAGAATAACAGATTTCTGTTTATAAAGATAAATGTTAGGTACATTTTGAATAGATTACAAAGTGTCTTATTAAATATGAACTACAAATTTACATATAATTCTTTCCCATTATTATTTTCATGTTTTAGTAAAAGTTAAATATATCATAATGAAATTTTAGAGACTAAGAGGGTTGTTTCTAGACTTTCACTTAAGTTAGCTGATATCTTTGAGATACAGTTGCAGATTACATTGTTGGCAGTTGGGAAATATATATTTTACCTAAAACATGCTTGCAGTTAAATTGTACAAAAATTTTTTCAATGATTGTAGAATAATGGCACATTTAATCACCTTCTCAGCATTTACTGTGTTTGGTGCATGTAGGCACTGTAGATACATTTTTGGTGTCTTATGTAATTATGGCTGAGTGACTTTGACATTTCCTTTTGCTTTTAATCTAACAACATCTATCAATATTCATGAAATACATTTACAAATGATTCAGTTGTACCTATGTTTTAAAAATTAATGAGTTTCACTAAGTGACTTTAAATTATAAATTGTACTTCAAGGTAGTTGCATAACTCTCCCAGTGTGCCCTTGTTTCTAGTGATGGCTCTACCACCAGGAGAAATATGATTGAGGGACTTATAGTTTGTAGTTCTATACACTTATTTCTTCAACTCCAGAAAAAAAATAAATGACAGACAGCATCATAAGGGAGGGAAGGTTTATTTTGGTTCATGGTTCAGAGGAATGCAGCTCTTCATGGAAGTAAAGGTGTAGTAAGAAAAGCAACTTGATCCTTGGTGGGACCTTGTAGGAGGAGAGAAAAGAGAATGATACTACTTTCTAGCTTCTGCATTTTGTCCATGTTTTCATCAACTTCCAACCTCTCCTCATCATTGGCACTGCCCGTGAGCACTTGGGTTTTTCTCCCCTACATAATTCTTTCTGAATTCCTTTTACAGATAAAACCAAAGATATTATCCAGTAATGTCATGATTATTTTTAATCCAAATTAGTTGGGAGTAAAATTAACTATCACAGCCCCATCCCTTGTCAATTTGACACCCCAAAACATCACTAAGAACTTTAAAAATAGACGGTACCCTTATGAGTGTAGAAGCCGACCTAGGTGCTTCATTCTTAGCCACAAATGCAGGTACCGTATCTTGTCCACATCAAAGTCAATTAGAGCATTCCTAATTTGTATATTTCATTCTTAACTATTTCAGCCACACACATACACATACAAAAGCAAATCTGTCAACCTTCAGTTACACTGTTTAGAGTAAACTGGGGAGAGAGAGCAAGGAGAGAGGAAGAGTTGGGGGAACCCTAGAAGAGGATAGTGGCATGGCCTGCTGCATTTTGTTTATGATGCACATTTTACATCTTGTCTGTCCAGGAATGGCAGTACTACTGATATCTAGAAATATTTATTCTTCATTTATCTATGGAAATTATTTCTGCAGGGATATATACTTAGATATTTTGTATGGAGGTACATGCTGCCTTCATATATGCTTTTTTGGCAAACTGCTGAGCTCAGCACATCCTATCAGTACCAGGATCTGTCTAATAAATCTCCAGTCTTGCTGTGTATTAAGATCAGCACAGTTATAAGGTAAATACTTTAGCAGCAAGGATAAGTGTGCATATAAAATGACCCAGTGAAATGATCAACACAATTTTATTGGCATTAGTGGACCAGTTACATTTGGGGAGGCCTAGGAGACTGAGTTACCTATTGTATGTTCTCTATTTATCGCTGTATTCTTGATGTTATTTCTTAAATTTAAAATATTGTGGCTGACATGATACTCACATTAGGGGAAGGTGGGTCTGGCTTCTATGATTAGTGGATGGATGAATGGATGAATAGGTGAATAGATGGATGTAAGCACAAAATGGGTATTGATTAAAACAATTACAAAAATTTAAAAGGCAGATGAATCTTGTTATAAAAAATCTGAATTTTTCTATCTTGCATATTTGCTACACTTTGAAATATACAAAATTTCTTTTAAAATATTAGAAACCAGAGTTTTGAGGCTCTTAGACTCATGTTGTGCACATTTATTTCTGGAGAGATATTTCTGGAGAGATGCTCCATCCCCCATTTCCATCATAAGCATTAACAAGACCAAGCAGGGGGTAAAGTATTTCAGATCCATTTTTTTCCTGAGTTGCATACTATCATGATCAATATATGCCCATCGAGATAAGAAATGAAAAGAGTGCAATGTGGTTAAATCAGCCCATCTGGCAATGGGCTTATGTACTTACATACTTATAAATTGTACCATAAATCTGAGGGGTTTGTTTGGACACAGCTAACCTACCAAGTATAAAATGGTGAATTGAAAGGACTGTGATTCTTAAGGGCAAAGGAAATCTTTACTGCATTGGTAATTGAGACACTGGAGCCTCTCTGCAGAGGTTGTGCTTCTGTGGTCGTGAAGCACAACCTGAGATATTAACTTTAAATTTGTGCTAACCAGTGAAAGAACTGTATTGCTGACTGAATTACCAGTCTTCAGCAGCAAAGAGTTCTCTATACACTTCGTGAATATAAACCATAAAGTTCATTCTCCTTCTTTTTGTGATGTGGGGTGTGCATGCATGCCTGCATTCATGTATGAGTGGGAGACAGTGTGGTGTGTGTGTGTGTGCCACGACAATTTGCCTCCAAAAATTATATCATGTGCAACAAAACCTCTGTGCTCACTAACTACTCAGTTCCTTCCTCCTTACTCCATGTGTCCATCATTTAACTTTTCATGTCCATGCAACTAACTGCTTCAGAGGTACAGGATCACACAATATTAATATTTTTGGATTGATTTAATTAAACCATTATAATGTCTTCATCTCTGTAACAAGTGTCAGTATTTTGTCATTTTTCAATTCAGTAGTATCTCATGGGATTTCTTTAAATCGTATATTTACCTAATGACCTGCACATGAGCACTTGGAGTGTATCGACAATATAACTACTGTCAAACATACTATTATGCGGATGATATGTGATATAGCTTTTGTTCTGTACTTTGAATTATTTTTGAACAAATATGAAAACTTAGTTCATATTCATTTTTTAAAGGAATGATTTTTCTTTTGAATTCATGGAAATTGTGAATGTTGCCAATGGTGCGATAATGGCCAGCTTTACTGACAATGGTTTCCATGGCAGCAACAGCAAAAGAAACAGAACTCGAGTTCAGATTTGGGATGGCAGCTGGAACCCTCATTATCATGATTCTTGACTAATGAAGTACATGCTAATGTGTGGAGTGATTGTACCCTTATATAAATGAGCTTTCATGACATTAGCAAGTCATGCCAATGATGTCAATGCCTACAATCCATTGGAACCGCACATCCTCTTTCTGGTCCAAGTAAGGATATTGTTGATGAATGATTTACATTTAGCTAAAGACAGTATTGCAAAAAGTACTGACCACAGCTAACTCCTCCAGGATTCACTCACACTCCCCAAGACAGCTCTCCTATTGAAACCATCTGCAAAAATTAACTAACTCACCTGTTCCTTCATGTTGTCTGTTATAAACACTTTGAGTTTCCCAGCTATTAATGTGTTTCCATTGAGCATGCAACCCACCTGATCTCAGAATTACACCTTTTGTGTCTGTCTTTCTTAATCTTCCATTGCTCCCAATCTCAGAGACCCAATCACCACATAGCAATAACCAGCATTTCAGATTTGGGTAGCTATGAAAGCCTCATCAGTACAGTTCTTGAATAGTAAAATAAATTCTGATTTGTCAATGAAGATTTCAAAATAGGTATTTGATATAAAAGCTGACCTTCCAATAGCAAAATAATTTGATAGGTAGAGCAATGGTACTCATATCATATATTGATATGACTATGCTACTTGAGGACTATCATTGCTTAAACACCCTTTGAATGGTTTTCAATGCCTAGAAAGTTTCAGAACTCTCTAATGTCTCTCTACTCTTGCTATGTTATCCATGCAGGCTTACTATCATTTTTTGTTTGTTTGTTTATAACCTAGCCTTATGTCCAATTTCTGTAATCACAAAAACTGGCTTGCGTCTGCGCAGTACTTCACAAACATCTCCCTTTCTTACTGTATTGTCCTCCCAGTCATTTTACGTCCTCATCATTGCTGTGGACATTTCTCAACTCCTTGCTTATTTGCTCAATTGGAAAACTCTCAACTGATGTGAGACTGAGAGTTTTCAAGAAGTCATTATCATCATAGTTTCATTATGGACATCATGATGCATATTACCACATGGGTCAGCTATGTCTCTCTGTGGATATAATGGAGTCCATGGGTTACATATTTTAAGATTGTTTTCTTTTCACAGGAGATGCTGACATTTAACTAACAGCAAAGTATTATATTAAGTTTATTTATAATTTAAGTGACACATCTTAAGAGTTTTCTACTATATTACCATTTTTTCGTGTGTGTGTGTGTGTGTGTGTGTGTGTGCGTGTGTGTGTGTGTGACCTGCTGAGTCCACTGAGTATAGCTTCTATGTATGTGCTGAACACTTGGGATTGGACACCCTATTTGGGAGCTGATTCTCCCTCACTCAGCAGCCCATAGCTTGCTGCAATTCTTCACATTGGGGTTAGTCCCTCAGAAAGGACTCAACAACCACAGGCAATTGGTTAGGTTTGCAATAACAGCCATGAATTCCCTGCCATTGAGAATGTCTCCATTAGATAGTAACTTCCACAATGAAAGTATCACTATTGCATCATTAAGGATATCTTACCCAACCAGTTATTGCTGAAGTTTATAAAGTTTACAGAAGGGTAGGACTGCCAATTTCTCTTCTCCCCTGGCAGCATCTTCAGATACCAAGAAAAGAGTCCTCAGGGAGAAAAGTTCCAGATCAGTTCCAGCTCTATTCCTTGAAACATTCTATATGAAGTCTATAGTGTCTTCAGTAATAAGGTCTGATCTTCAAGTTGCAGAAGGCAGCAAAGGTCAAATGACAATAAGCTGTTTTAGTCTTCCCCCAACCATAACTCAAGGAGAGGTTTTCCATGTTTCCATCAAGGTTATTGTTACCTAATACATATCTATTGAAAAGAACACAAGTATCTCATGTGACATAGCTCATGTATGTATATGTTTTCATATTGATATATGTAATATAAATTTTAGTAAGCTTATAAAATAATGCTGCCTGTGGCTTTTTCAAACATGTTTAGTGCTATTTAACCCTCCTTTCTACCTCTACCCCTCCCTGTGTTACCCTTCCTTTCACATCCTCAGCTAATAATATGATAATTGTAATAATGTACAAATACGTGATTATAAATGCTTATTGTCACCTTAACAGGATCTAGGAGACAATCTTCTGAGAGAGTTTTTAGAATGACTTTACTGAGATGAGATGACAAGTGACCCAAAATAAGCCCGTCTGTGGTTGGATTTTGTTAGGAATTTTATCACAGCAAAAAAGAAAAGTATCCTGTATCTCTTCAAATTGTGTGT
Source organism: Ondatra zibethicus (assembly GCA_004026605.1). Lineage (NCBI taxonomy): Eukaryota > Metazoa > Chordata > Mammalia > Rodentia > Cricetidae > Ondatra > Ondatra zibethicus. The sequence goes on along the minus strand of PVIU01027778.1, from coordinate 2,555 downwards.
AGGGATTTGTGTATGTGTCATCTTTATGGAATAGAATGGTGCCTACAATAAAATCAACCCAACGTGTGTTTCAGACATCTGACTACTGGGTATATATCCAAAGGGAATGAAATTATAATGTCAAGGTAATAACTGTATTCACACTTTCTCTGCATTAATTTTCACAATGATTAAGATATTTAATTATCATCAACTGATGAATGGATAAAGAAAACATGATGCCTACAAAAAAATGTTCAACCATGTAAGAAAGACGTTCCTAGACAACATTATCGTTATGAGCTGTGCTAAGCAAAGAAAGACAAAGACAATAAATACATTCTAATGATTAAAACTAATAGAAAGAGAAGGAAAGTGGCGTTTATGAAGTTTTAACAGTGAACTGCATAATGTTGGTCAAAAGTTAATCAATTTCAGTTATGAATAAATTAAACTAGAGTTAAAAATATAATGACTGTACTTAATAACAATGCTTTCAATACATGAACGTGCTCACATATTTTGTGTACTTACCATAGAAATAATATGTATATGAAGTAATTTAGACTTGGTTAGTCATTTTAGATGTAAATATACCAGAAATTTATATTTTACACCAAGCAAAGACAGAATTTTGTTTGTTAATTAAACTGATTAATTAAAAAAATCTTGAGTTAAGTTACAGCATTTCTCTAGAGAGCCTTAAAAATAGATTATTGTTGTCATCATCAATAAAAGAAAGAAAAAATAAAGTTTCACTTTCATACAAATGAAACAGAAATTAGAAAAAAAAGAAAGAAATGAGTGATACCACGTGGATCATTTGAAATGAAACAACAAGAGCAATAAAACATCCAGAAAATCAAAACAAGGTGGAAATGTACAAATCAATAAGATCATAAATGGAAGAACAGACACTACAGCTGATACCAAAGAACTGATCACTGAGCATTGTGTCAGCCTGAGACATCATGGATGTTGAAGTCTTCTGGCTGTATTTTGTGCATCTATTGTCATTTTAGCATGTGACTTTTTTATTTACATATCTTTATTAAACATATTGTATATTTGTCAGTGGTTAGGGCAGCATCTCCTTGACACAAAGCACATGTAGGAATCAGAAGACACTTTATGAAATTTGGTTCTCTCCACAGGATGGTTCCCAGTTATCAAGCTCAGGTTGCTTAGGATGCCTCAGTACTTATTTGTAAATACTGAGACATCTCAATGATACTCAAGTTTCTAAAGTGTATATCATTTTGAAACATTCATGATTAGTAAGCATAAATCCAAATTTATTTACCATGACATTGTATTAGTTCATAAGGCTAAGAAATAAACTGACTTTGTCAAATCCATTATCTATGCAGAAATACCTTGCTCAGCCTAGGCATGGGGGTAAGAGGAGAACCTTGGTCCTGCCTCGAGGAGGACTTAGTTGACTTCCCAGGGGAGTCCTTATGCTCCCTGAAGAGCAGATGGGGATTGGGGTAGGAAGAAGTTTGAGGGAGTAGGAGGAGAAGAAGGAGAGGGAACTGGGATTAGTAGGTAATATATAAATAAATACATATATCCATACATATATAAAAAGAACTTACTTGTGGATTTTTTTCTTGTGTGTTGATCAGAAATATGTTCTTTCATTGTTCATTTATCATATTTTTGTACAAGATAGCAAAGAACAGTTCTCTAGACTTTGGACTAGCCTCATTCTTGCTCATTCTTGCTTGTAGCTATCAACAATAACTATACTGTACTAAGTGTCAAGAAGGTAATATCCCATGATGGTAAAAAGAAACTCGCTAGGATTGCCAAAGTCTGTTTCATTCTCTCATAAGAAGCAGGTGGTCCTTTTAATGCTGTGTCCTAACAACCTACATTTTTCCTGGGTATAAACCCAGCATTGGCTGTTTTTGAGTTTTTTAGCTGTGATACATGTAAGGCAGGTAAAACAGAAATTTCTTCTATCCAAGAGTGCCTTCCTGATCACTTTTGGCATATGGTAGACTTCACTGTATATTTTATTATAATTTTAAAGAATAAATAAAAGTCACTATTCTTTTTTTTTCAAGACCAGCAAGAGTTTTCTTTTATTCAAATACAGTTACAACACTGTTAGATGTGTGTTCAAAATCCAGCATGTGCATTTTTAATTCTTTTAAATGACAAATAAGATTATTTATATTTTGGCCCACAACATGGTGTTTTAAAATATATATACATTTTGATATGGTGAAATTGAGTTAATGTATGCCTCATCTCAACGTGTTTATCATGTTTCCTAATAAGTACACTTACAATTCTCCTGTCAATAACTTCTAAGTGCAATATTTATTGTTAATAACTATAGTCACCACTTTGCATATGGGATCTCTACAACTCTTATTTAATTGAAGCTCCGTATCCTTTGTACATCTCCCCAGTATCCTCCCTGCTCCCACCTCTTCCCCCAACCACTGGTAAACCATTTCCTGCTTCTAAGAGTTCATTTACCATTTTAGGTCTTTCTTTGTCTAGTTGTTTTACTTCATATGCTATCATCTAGGCTCATCCGTGTTGTCACACCTGTTTTTGAA
>PVIU01027777.1:0-20086 GCA_004026605.1 Ondatra zibethicus | reverse complement strand
ACCTTTAATCCCAGCACTTTGGAGGCAGAAGCAGGCGGTCTACAGAGTTCAAGCCAGCCTGGTCTACAGAGCAATTCCCTGGAAACCCAGAGCTGCACAGAGAAACCCTGTCTCGAAAAACAAAAACAAACAAACAAAAAAAGTGTGTGTGTGTGTGTGTGTGTGTGTGTGTGTGTGTGTGTGTGTGTGTGTGTATAATATATATATCATATATATATAAATGAGTTAACAAGACCATGGCAAAGCCTGGCAGGGTGAGTCGGGCTGCAGTGAGATATCAAAGGCTAATTCTCCTTTCTCATCCAGCACTCTACAGCACCCCTCAGAGTCCCTCTTAGTCTGTGGCCCCCACCCCTCCTGAGTCCCCTCAACCCTCTATACTGGTCTCCACATGCCCCTGGTGCCCCTTTCCTGTCCAGGTCGCCTCCCCCATTCCAACAGCTCAAAAACGCATCTCCAGTGGTTTCATCCCCAGTTGGTTCAAGACTGGTACCATCACAGCCCTGCCTCAAATCCCCAGTATCTCTTATAATAAAAGCAAAATCTGAAACAAAGGCTGCAAGACTATAGAGATGGCTCGGTGGCTAAGAACCTGCCGAGGCAGGCGGATCTGAGTTCCAGGCCAGCCTGGTCTACAGAGCGAGTTCCAGGACAGTCAGGGCTACACAGAGAAATCTTGTCTCACAAAAACCAAAACCAAAAAAAAAAAGAAGAAGAAAAGAAAAAAGAACCCTGCTGCTAACCTACAGGACCCCAGCACCAACATCAAAAGACAGCATGGACAACCAGAGCTACAGAATAGAGGAAGACCCTGTTAAAAAAAAGTTTTAGTATAGATTTTTATTACTTATTAATCTTTTCACAGTTGTGGAATTTATTTATTAGGGTAATAACATAGCTTTCTTGGAAAAACAAATATAACAAATCTTTGCTTAGGCAGCACCAGAGCCTAAATTTCTTTCTAACAATGAGAGAGTCTCACCATCTAGCCTCTGGTTGGCCTGGAACTTCTGTAGTCAAGGGCTAGACTTGGTTCTGATCCTACTGACTGACTCCCAAGAGCTGGGATTAAAGGCACACCATCACGTCATGCCTAACACACATTTGACACCCTGTTTCCCGGACGTTCAGCCCTGTGGAGTTCGGGAGTATCTCCTCCCTCCTCCCACTCAAGACCATCAATACTACATGTGCTCACCAAGATGTAAGTCATGACTCCTGCCATGCCCACGTCTCTATTCCTCAAGAGATGGCAAAGTGTTTGAAAGTGGTAGGAACAGTCATTTAAAAAAATAAAAATAGGGCTGGAGAGATGGCTCAGCGGTTGGGAGCACTGACTGCTCTTCCAGAGGACCCGGGTTCAATTCCCAGCACCCACATGGCAGCTCACAACTGTCTGAAAATCCAGTACCAGGGGATCTGACACCTTCACATCAATGCACATAAAATAAAGTTAAATAAACCATAAGAAATATTTAAAAAAAATTAAAAAATAAAAAAATAAAAATAGCTGGGCGGTGGTGGCACACGCCTTTAATCCCAGCACTCAGGAGGCAGAAGCAGGCGGATCTCTGTGAGTTCAAGAACAGCCTGGTCTATAGAGGTAGTTCCAGGACGGGCTCCAAAGCCATACAGAGAAACCCTGTCTCAAAAAACCAAAGTAAGTAAATAAATAAATAAATAAAAATAAAAACATCCATGTCCCACCCAGGGCTCTCTCTACCGATCAGAAGGCAATAAATGTAAATACTCAGCCAGGAAGGGCATCTGTGATGTCATCATCCCTGTCAACTTGGGAGGCCGACCTCAGGACAAATTTAAGAGCAGCATGGTTTACAGGCTAAGTCCCAAGATAACAATTGTCTCAAAAAAAAAAAAAAAAAAAAAAGGGCCTGGGAGATGGCTCAACAGATAAAAACACTTGCTGCCAAACCAGACTGGACAACCTGAGTTAGATTCCCCAGACCCCACATGGTGGAAGAACAGAACTGAACTCCCAAAGGTTGTCCTCTCACTTCTATTTGCACACCACGCCACTCATGTGTGCTAGTATATAAACATACACACACACCCATATGTATACATATACACACACTAAAGAAATGTAATTTTTTTTTCATTAAAAAAAAAAGTAAATAAATATCCCAGACAATACGGTATCACATGCCTGTTATCCCAACACTTGGAGAGCAGAAGCGGAAGAGTTAAAACAGCCTTGCCTCCTTGAGACCCGATCGATGTCCCAGACCTAGTGTTGCAATGTAGGCCTGTAATCTCGAGGCTCAGGAAGCTGAGGCAGAAGGTTTGCAAATTTGAAACCGGCCTGAGCTATGCAGAAAGACAAAAACAAAAGGTGGGCCTGGTAGCCCATGGTAGCCCATACCTATAATGTCAGCACTGAGGGCTGGAGGCCAACTTCAGCCGCAGCAACTTTAAGAGCAACCTGTCTCCAAAAAACACTAAAATAAAAATGGCAATGTAGGTACCGACGTCCCCCTACACCTCCTTCACCTTGCCCCTCAAAGGTGCTGGCATGTCCTCCTAGGCCACATCTCTCTCAGGATCTCTTCCTCCTTATTCCCATCATCCTTGTTCCTCCGGTCTGTATCACCTGATTCTCACCCTCCTGACCCCATCTTCCTCCCAGTCACACAATGACCATCACATTTCTATCCCATATGAAAATCTCCTATTTTACCAGAATACGCCTTAGTTCACTCTCTGGACACCAGGATGCAAGCCGATATTGTGGCCCCAGCCAACCTTGCAGCATGATTCACTTAGTAAATATTTACAGTCCATTCCTTTCTCCCAAGCAACTAAGCGAGGTAGTAATTACAAGAGTCCTACCTTCCTGAGGCTTCTATTTTAACAGAAGTAGACGGTCACCAAATTTAAACACATACAAGCAGAGCAGCATAGAACATGGAATCTACCTGGAGGACACAGCTCATGTATAAGGGGGGCAAATGCAGCAGGGGACGATCTTGAAACTTTGAGGAGCCGCATTTTGGAGTGCCGACAGCGGTTTAAATCAGCAGTGAAAGAGTCCTCATGCGGCTGGATCACCAAGGCAAGAACTGACACAATAGTAATCTAAGTCTGCCAAGTTCCTTTACAAAAACAGCTTTGCATATGTATGGATATTTACAGGCACGCCTTCCGAAAGAGAAAACCAGGAACTCATGAGACACTCTCCTGCACGTGCTGGAAGTTGGGAAAGGCCCCCACAAAAGTCACTACATCTTGACTGAGGAAGGAAAAAAAAATTAGAATTGGTGATAAATGTTTTCATCCTTTGCATGTAAGGTATTTTATATTTTCTCTATAATTATAAATTAGTGGCCTATAAACATATAATTGCATGACATAAGCCAAACACTAAAAGACCAACACTCCATCCTCAAATTGTAGCATCTGAAAAACTGAACTCAGAGCAGAATACAAATAAATAACTAAATCAGATGTGGTGGGGCAAGCCCTCAACAGCAGTGGAGACTGGAGGATCAGAAGTTCAAGGTCATCCAAGGCTATAGCACAAGCTTGAGGCCAGCCTAGACTACTTGAGAAACTGTCTCAAAAAATAAGAAGTACCAGCCTGGTTTACAGAAAGAGTTCTGGACAGCCAGGGCTACACAGAGAGACCCTGTCTCAAAAAACACAGAAAAAAAAAGTTATCAGAGGTTGGAGAACTGAGTTAGGCGGGAGAAAGCATTCCCAGAGATCCATCGAACAGTACGAATGTGGTTGATTATGTACTAATGTGTAAAATAGTATAATGATATTGATAGTACACACCTTTAATCTCAGAACTCTAGGTGGAAGGAAGTGGATCTCTGTGAGTCTAAAGCCAGCTATATATACAGCAAATTCCAGGACATCCAAGGCTACATAACAGAGATCCTGTCTTTCAACACTAAAATGTATGTATATGTATGTGTATGTGCAAATACATATATATGATTATATGTATGTCTATGTATATACATATATAGTATGTGTATGTGTATAATGTATTAAGAGATTTTAAATATTATCAAGCATGGTAGTACCAGCATATGATCCCAGTGCTTGAGAAGCTGAGACAGGAGGATCACCAAGTGTTCCAGGCCAACATAAACTATCTAGTAAATTCCAGGCCAGGCTAGGCTACATAGCCAAGACCCTGTCTAAAAAAAAAAAAAAAAAAAAAAAGTAAATATATAAAAAAATCTAAATGTTAAGAAAAACTTTTTGGCTAAGTGTGGCAGCACACGCCTTTAATCCCACTGGCTTGGGAGGCAGAGGCAGGTAGATCTCTGAGTTCAGAACTCACACTACAGAGCAAGTTCCAGGACAACTGGACTACACAGAGAAACCATATCTCAAACAAAAAAATTTCAACGCATACACCAATATAAATATATAAGATAGCCGGGCGGTAGTGGCGCACGCCTTTAATCCCAGCACTCGGGAGGCAGAGGCAGGTGGATCTCTGTGAGTTCGAGGCTAGCCTGGTCTACAGAGCTAGTGCCAGGACAGGCTCCAAAGCTACAGAGAAACCCTGTCTCAAAAGACTATATATATATATATATATATATATATATATATATATATGTGTGTGTGTGTGTGATAATGTATACATTAATTAGCTTCATTTTCTCATTCTACTGCATACCTTTAAACATGGCATTGTACCCCACAGATAAACACATTTACCATAGGCCAATCAAAAGGAAATAAATTATGGTTTTGTTTTTGTACAAAACAGCCTGGGCTACAGTGACACCCTAATCCAAATGTGCGTGTGTACACATGTATGTGTGTATGTATGTATATACATGTACATGTTTATAAATGTACTCACACACACGCATCTAAGGAAAAAACCTAAAAATACTTTTTTTTTTTTTTTTGCATTGCATCCACGGCCTTGTGCACACTAGGCAAGCGCTCTGCCACTGAGGTGCAACCCAGACCTAGAAATATAATTTTACAAACATTTGATGAGCATTGTATTTATTCCTTCTTGCTGCCTACCCTTCCCTGACTTTCAAATTCCCCTGGCACACCAAGTACCACATACATGTGCAAAGCAATATCCAGTGCTTGCAGCTCTGTGGTTACAGAGCTTGTAGAAGATCCTGAGTTTAGAGAAAACCTGTCTCGAAAAACCAAAATAGGAAAAAAAAAAAAAAAAGGTCTGGAGTTTAATTCCATCACCTAAGAAAAGTGAAGACTTTGGAGGCTGTTTAACAACCCTGTCAGTACCCCCATTCTTCCCTCAATACTGGTTAGGATCTAACACTATTCATTTCAAACGTCCATTCTGGGCAAGATGAAATGGCACATGCCTTTGATCCCAGCACTGGAGAGGTAGGCGGATCTCTCTGAGTTCAAGATCAGCCTGGTCTACAGAGTGAGTTCCAGGACAGCCAGGGCTACACAGAGAGACCCTGTCTTGGAAAAAAACTAAAAACCAAAGTACAGTAATGTTTGAGGATAGGCACTTTGTCCTTTCTGGCTTCTTTTTTTTTTTTTTTGGTTTTTCGAGACAGGATTTCTCTGTAGCTTTGGAGCCTGTCCTGGAACTAGCTCTTGTAGCCCAGGCTAGTCTCGAACTCACAGAGATCCACCTGCCTCTGCCTCCCGAGTGCTGGGATTAAAGGCGTGCGCCACCACCGCCCGGCCTTTCTGGCTTCTTGCTGTGTATCCAGCACCTATAACGACGTGTGGTACATAGAAGGTGCTTAGAGTACTTGTGTAGCATGTACAAAAGCCCTGGGTCCAACCTCCCGCGACAAATTTTTTTTTAAGGGGATTCACTATGTAGCCTGGCTGACCTGGAGCTCAAAGAGATCCACCTGCCTCTGCCTCTCTAACACTAGAGTTAAAGGTGTGTGCCACACCTGGTCTTAAATATTTATATTATGTAAGAACCTGCATGAGTGGATGGAAAATCCAGGGGCATGGTTATGTAATTAAATAGAAGATCCGTTGTTGAGACACTTCCTTCCATGACATGGAGTAAACAGATCTCCCCTTCGAGGGCCTGCCTTCTGTTTAGAGGGTTAGGTTAGTCCACACAGCCAGGGGAAGCACTGTAGAGACTGCCCCTAAGGCTCAGAAGCAAGCAGACGGGGCCTGAAGGCGGAGTCTGGAGAGGGCCTCCAGGGATACACTGAGTGCCTGCAGTTTTCTTTTTGGAGCCCCAGAAGCTAGATCACTCCAGGTTTAGGGACCAAACCCTCAAAGAATGAGAAGACAAAGAACAAGTGGCATGGAAACCACTTGAAAAACTGACCTAAGGCAGCACCAATCAACTGCCTGGCGCCTGCTCAAACAGTAACGCGGATCATACCTGCTGCAGCCACGCACATGAGTCGGTGTGTCCAATTTCCAGGTCACCTTTACAACAACGACAATGAAACAAGAAACGAAAAGAGAAAGAAAAAAGAAACAAAAAGGGCCGGGTGTGGTGGCGCACACCTTTAATCCCAGCACTGGGAGGCAATGGCAGGTGGATCTCCGTAAATCGGAGGCCAGCCTGGTCTACAAAGGAGTTCCAGGACAGCCAGGGAGTTGCACAGAGAAACCCTGTCTTAGAAGAAAAAAAAAAAAAAAAGAAAAACAAAAAGGAAAAACAAGAAAACATGTCCTGAGGTCACACTTGGAGCCAATGTTAACTGAGTGACTTGGGTACATTTAAAATCCTAGACATCCAAAAGACTGAAGCAGGTGGATAGACCATTTTACACTTGCCTGGCTACAGAATAAAATCTGAGTAACTGAGGTATGTAAATCTTCTTAGAGCAAGGCACGCTGGCATACACCTGTAATCCTAGCACTTGGGAGATGGAGGCAGAATTAAGAGTTCATGGAGGGCAGGTGGATCTCTGTGAGCTCCAGGCAATCCAAGACAAGCAAACTTTCTGATTACTACCTTCTTATTTAAGGTTCTCTGGCAGAAAGGAAGCCATACAGTATTTCAGACCCAATCAAAACACCAATAACATTTATGATGGGTTTGGGCCATCACAATCAGCAAACACTTCCTGAATAGGTCTTCCGGGTCAAAACAAATCTGAGGCAAGGTTAAGTATGGACTCACCCCTATAAGACTATAAGAACACCTCTGTTGCCGAGCGGTGGTGGCACATGCCTTTAATCCCAGCACTCGGGAGGCAGAGGCAGGCGGATCTCTGTGAGTTCGAGACCAGCCTGGTCTACAAGAGCTAGTGCCAGGACAGGCTCCAAAGCCACAGAGAAACCCTGTCTCAAAAAAAAAAAAAAAAAAAAAAAACACCTCTGTTGTATGTCCTTGTACTGACTTAGATTTCTGAGGTCCAAACCAAGGCTTTGCTAGCCCACCTTCACCACCTGGATGTTAAGTCTCGCTGCCTCTGTTTTTCCCATTTTACAAGATGAAAGGGTATTTGGAGACACTCTCTGTGTTGGGGGTTTTGGCACACATCAAGCACTCCATAAGACAACACTACCACAGTAAAGATCACTGATTCTACGCCTGTAATCCCAGCCACTCAGAGGACAAATGGTTACAAAATTCAAGGGCCTGCCTGGGCTACAGAATGAGTTCAACGCCAATCCTCTTACAGTGTAGCCTGTCTTGAAATACAAAATGAACACAGAGCTGGGCGGCACTGGGTTCGACGCCGCCAAGTATTCAAACTGACACAGAACACCAATGGCCAAGGAGCAGCCACCGGCAGCCACATGTTGTTGGTCACTGGGGAGAGGGGGTGGGCGTTGGATTTGAGCCTGGATTTGCTGACTCTAAAGGCAATCCTCAGCTAGACCGCCTGGTATGGAACAAGGCAGGTGCAACTGTCCGAAGCACATACCTTACTGTAGGAAATCGTCAATGAATTCGCCTCGGAGAACAAGCACGAAGAAACTCCTCTGCAATTCTGGTCCCGGGTGGAAGTCAGCCTGCTTTAAACACCAGCAGGAGGGCGGGCCAGCAAAAATGCGACCAATGAGCCTGCAAGGACCTGGCTTGAGCCAACCCTAAAAGCGAGATTAGGGCGTGGCCCGCACGCACCTACTAGTAGCAGACAAACGGAAATGACGCAGCAGTTTTCATGGACTTCCGGTGCTCAAGCCCGCCTCGGCTGTTCAACATGGCTGTGTGCTCTTGGTGGAACAACTGGATAACGGGTTAACACTGAGAGCAGAGGCCTTTGGTCACTGTGTGGTTAAGGCAGCGTCTTATGTAGCCCAGGCTGGCCTCCAAGTCACTCTGTAACTGAGACTGGCTTGTGTGGATACCTCAGCTTCTGGGGGATAGGGGAAGGGGAACCCCAGGATGGTATGGATGCCAGCCAAGTGCTCTCCCACTGAGCCACATTCCCAGCAAGGCCTGAAATCTCAAGATGGGGCCTGCAGCAAAATAACATCAGCCATGAATCTCTGCCTCTTTCCCAGTACCCAAAGAACTTTGTGGTTCAATCCCTCTGACAATTTTTCCTTTCAAAATTTTTGTTTTAAAAAAAAAAAAAAAAACTTAGCCAGGTGGTGGTGGCGAATGCCTTTAATCCCAGCACTCAGGAGGCAGAGGCAGGAGGATCTCTGTGAGTTCGAGGCCAGCCTGGTCTACAAAGAGAATTTTAGGACAGTCAGGACCATACAGAGAAACCCCGTCTCCAAAAAACAAACAAAAAAAAAACCACTTTTTTTTTAATTGTTGGAAAAAAAAAACTTTTACAAAGTATATCAAGCCAGGGCATCTTCTTGAAAATATTTTAAGGGAGACTGAGTTTCGTTGTACTTCCTGGAAGGGCTTACTTCGACATCATGGATGGGTCAAAACACCTGATAGTTTGTACCAACTTTGCTAAACCCATAGACCAGACTAGCCTCAATCTCATATCCACTTCCCCAGTGCTGGGATTAAAAGTGTGTCCCACCACTGCCGGGCTAAGAAAAGGAGAATTAAAATTCAGATACTGGGCTTTTGAGAAGTAGGAATGATCCATATGTAGGAAAATGTCAAAGAATTAAAGAAAATCTGCTTTTTTTTTTTAACAAAGAACTACTACCCTGGTATCTTATCATTGCTCTTCCTCACATAAATGCGACACTAAAGAGTTTTTCTCTTCCTCAAAAGGGTGGGGGGAGGGGTGCAGTCATAAACCTCCAAACCAACAGAGCTGTATTTCCTGCAAGAACTTGTGAGCCAGTGATATATCCCTTAAAGGAAACAAGAATGCTAGGAACAGAATAAACAGCGTGATTGGAAGTCCACAAATAAAAACAGTGTGTCCCCAAGAAAACAAAGTAGAATTTGTGTAAATGGCTCTGGTTTAATCCTCTACTGTCCAGCACAGTGGGGCTGGAGAGGGAACCCCCCTTCCTGAGGCTGCCAAAAGTGTTCAGCAGTAGTGTTGCTTCATGAACAAGCCATATGGAACCAGCCAAATACAGTATTCACTATAAAAAGAAAATAATAATACCAGTAAATGAAGAGGGCGCTAGTCACACTGCAGTGGCCTGTGGACCACAGCGTCATCTCTCCCACCCTTCCAGGCCCAGGTGGAAAACGTTTCATTACCACATTTTCAACAAGTCCTCCGGTTTCCCCTTTTAATCTAAGTCACTTTGTGGTTGTTTGGCAGTGCTCGAAGCCTGTGTTTTTATAGCTAAAGAAAATGTGTGTTTACTTTCCGAAGAGCGCGGTCACGTGACCAACACAAGCCAGCCTCCCTCAGCCAGTGATTTATAGGAACTCTAAAAACCTCTGACTTTGAGCATCTTCCTAGGGCCTCTCTCAGCCTTTGTAAATGAAATGTAAATTGGTAAAGTCCGTTTGTACACATAGCTGGGAGGCAGGCAAGGGCCTTACAGACATCCTTACAGCTGGATGCACCAGTAACAGTGCTGGGATGGAGCCTAAGGACACAGGCCCCAAGGAGGAAGAGTTCTTAGGAGAAAAGATGCAGGAACAATGGCTGAAAAGAGAGAATGCACAGGCTTCCCCAAGTCAAAGGAGTTACCCCACACTAGCAGGCACAGCCATTTTTAAATCAAAACCTGGATTTAAGGGCTCATCCATTAAGCAGTTTGCAGCTCTTGCAGAGGTTCAAAGTTCAGATCCCAAAACCCACCAGTGGCTACTCACGACCTGCCTGTAATTCTAGCAAACATGGGATAACCACAGTCTTCTGGCCTCATCTGGTACCTGCACACCTGTGCACATACACACAGAGACACCCACAGTCATATATAAAAATGAAATAATCTGTAAAGATGAAATCAGAACTTTATGTAATCCCAGTACTTGGGAGATAAGAGGCAGGGGTATCCGGACTTTAAGGTCATCCTTGGCTACATAGAAAATACCAAGACAGTTTGAGCTTCTGGAGACCTTTTCTCAAATAAATAAATAAATAAATAAATTGAAACTTTAATTTTTTTTCCGAGACAGGGTTTCGCTGTAGTTTTAGAGCCTGTCCTAGAACTAGCTCTTGTAGACCAGGCTGGCCTCGAACTCACAGAGATCCGCCTGCCTCTGCCTCCCGAGTGCTGGGATTAAAGGCGTGCGCCACCACCGCCCGGCTGAAACTTTTTAATAGCCCACTGGGAAATGGTTTAAATAGCAAATGGAAAATCCAAGATGCAATCACACTATTTAAATTTTACAAATCAAAGCCAGGAGGTGGTGGTACCCATCTTTAATCCCAGTACTCGGGAGGCAGAGACAGGTGGATGTCTGTGTGTTCGAGGCCAGCCTGGTATATAAGAGCAAGTTCCAGGACAGGCTCCAAACCTACAGAGAAACAACCCTGTCTTGAAAAACCAAAAAAAAAAAAAAAAAAATACGAATTAAGATAGGCATAGTGGCACACACTCTTTTAATACCAGAATTTGGGAGGCAGAGGCAGGACCTGAGTCTCAAAAAATAAACAAAAACAAACAAACAAACAAAAAACCCTACAAATCATTTTCTTATAAAGCAAAAAAAAGGGAATGTTAGCACATATGAAAATGTTTAAGTCCACCGCACAAGTGGTCCAAGCCTGAAATCCCAGCCGTTAGAAGACTGGAGCAAGAGCATCAGCTAGGCTTCACAACATGACTCTGTCTCAGAGAGAAAACCAAAATAAAGAAACAAGAAATTTAAATCAGCCTAGCGGTGGTGGCCCACACCTTTAATCCCAGCACTCGGGAGGCAGAGGCAGAGGCAGGTGGACCTGGTGAGTTCAAGGCCAGCCTGGTCCGCACAGTGAGTTCCAGGACAGCCAGGACTACATAAGAAAAAAAAAAATCCTGCCAGGCAGTGGTGGCACACGCCTTTAATCCCCAGCACTCGGGAGGCAGAGGCAGGTGGATCTCTGTGAATTCAAGACCAGCCCGGTCTACAAGAGCTAGTTCCAGGACAGGCTCCAAAGCCACAGAGAAACCCTGTCTTGAAAAACCAAAAGAAAAAAAAAATCCTGCCCCCAAACACCTCCCCCACTAAAAAAGAAAAAAAAAAGATAAAGCCAGGGAGATGGCTCCGTTGGTAAAGGCATTGGGTGCCAAGCTGCACGACCTGTGCTCAGGTCCAAGGACCTACAAAGTAACAGGAAAAAGCTCACTCCCAACATCTGTCCTCTGACCACACATGTGTTCCAGGGTTTGTACATCCAGACAAATCAGAAAATGTGACGAACAAAAAAGAATTGAAGACACTTTCTTATTATGGAAATTTTTAGTACAAATTAACTATTATGTGATACCAACAATCTATCTGTAAAATATATAGCATGTGGAAAATCTTATAATTCATAACTATATATATATAGAGAGAGAGAGATTTATACAGAAACCTATAGAAAACCGGCACGATAAATAAGAGCCGTTATTAAATAAACTTTTGTGTACTCAATTTCAGGCTCTTGTGGGCCTCTTTTTTTGTTTTTCGTTTGTTTGTTCTTTATTTTTATTTTTTTTAATTTTTTTTTAAATTTTAAAATTTTCTTTCTTATGGACCTCTTTAATACGCCTACAAATAACTTATAATATTTTCCCAAATTAAAAAACAAAGAAAAGAATTTTCCCAAATTATAAGAGATTTGAAACATTTGTGGTTAACACATTGAAATTGTATTACCGGATTGGATTTGGGGAGGACTGTTCTACTATTTTTGCTATTCTATTTACATACATACACTTCAGATTTGTTCAGAATATCTCTAAACAGTCTTCTTTTTCAATAATGGGATATGAATAACCTTGTCTCTACTTCCTGGTTTTCTAATTATTTCCCATAAACCTGCAGGGAACAACCTTTGAAACGAAAGATGTCTTTGCCCAAAATTAAAATCTAGCCTGGTGAGATGTTTTCCTTGTTAGGAAGCCCTACTGACTGAAAACCGATGCCTGTTACCGGTGCGTGCGATGTTCTCTTGGGACAGCACTGTGCCATCAGAACTATGCTATAAATACGATCAGATGATAAAAGCGCAAGCTGCCGTGGTGAACCCTTCCAAAGATCAGGAACCATTTAAACCGGCACACGCGCACAGGCAGGCACTCACACGCTGAGCCTCCTTCCTGCTTCTTAAATGTTAGCTGGCAACGGCAGCCTGGTTTTCTTTCTAAACTTCCACGCAGTAAGCAGAGAGCTGGGCAGAGTTCTACATACCTCGGTGCTGACTCAGAAAGGAAGGGTTCCACATTCCTTAATTAGCAGTATCAGAAGCAGTCCACTTCCGCCAGAGCAGTTCCCATTTCGCCCAACACACAGCGTGCTCAACACACCACAGGTCCACGTACAGGACAATGGGGAAAAGCCTAAAACACAGACTGCGCTGCTTAATTTATTGCGTTCTGCTCTGTTCTGTGTTACACACCATTCTCTTGTCCTTAATGCTTACCGGATGAAGCTTCAAGACTTCAGACATACCCCACGTATCTGGAGATCACAGTAAGGAATAGATAATTACTCCACCAATTTGAAAATACAGCTGTCTTGGCAGGGTCTGGTGCTGCGTGCCTTTAATCGCAGTACTCCATAGGCAGAGGCAAGGGGATTTCTGTGAGTTTGAAGCCAGTGTAGTCTACAAACTGAGTTCCAAGCCAGCCAGGGCTACATCGTGAGACACTGTCAAAATAATAAATAATAAAAACAGCTTCCTCAGCTATTCATAGGCAAATGATACTAAGCCTGGTGGCCAGAAATTTCCTTTTTAGTTCCAGTTACTGGAATCAAATCTATGATGTCTTCTGAAAACAAAGCCTTGAGGAATGCCAGGCAAGATTACATGGCTGTCCCAGGTGGCATATTTGATCAGACTGGCAAAGTAGGTGGCAAAACTATTGTAAATTAAAGGAAAAATCATATTTTCACAGAATATTTTTTCCTTGTAAATACTGGATTTGAATACAGCCACAGTTACTTCGGATGGATAGAGTTCAGAGGGCTTTGTTACTTGTGTTTAGCCTTCTGTAGTTTGTTGTTTGTTTCAAACAACAAAAACAAACAAAAAACCAAAAACAGGTCTCACTGGGTAGCCTCAGCTGGTGGAACCTCGTGGTAATTCTTCTACTTCAGCCCCCTAAAATGGAATTACAGTCAACCTCAAAAGGACTAGGTTTTCGAGGAAGGACCACAACTCCTGCCCAGAGTTTTTGTGTGGTTTTGTTTGTTTGTTTGCTTTTGTTTTTCAAGACAGGGTTTCCTTAAGGCCAGAGTGCTGGGATCCAGCCAGACCAGAGCTTTTTAAGTAATAGAGGTTGACCCAAAGGAGACAGATTTATCAGGCTTTTTTTAAACTGGTAAACTATTTTGAAAAATATCAGTTTGTACATTGGTAGAGCCCAATTCCCCGACATATTGCATTCCGTGGTCCTTCTGTGTTTATTTAGAGACAAGGTGTTCCCTCAGACTGGTCTGGAGCTTGTGATCTCCCAGCCTAACAAATGTGCACCTTCACACTGCCCCGTTTCCTCATTTACTTGTTCTTCCTCAAACTGTGTGTTTTCCTTCTGATAGATTTCTGTTTGCTTTAGCTGTGAATAAGGCAGACTGATTTGTAGCAGTAATCTCCACACTTAAAAGACAGAGGCAGAAGGAGGCCAGCCAGGATTACACAGCAAGGCCGTGTCTCAAAAAGAAAACACACAAGCACACACACACATTTAAACCAGGCATTGAGGCACATGCCAATTGGTAAGGAGGACTGAATAAAGTCAGCCCTCTTGGAAATATTGGAAGATCTTGCCTCCAAACAAGAACATTTAGGTTGGATGTGGTGACACACACCTTTAATCCCTGGCAGTGGCAGGTGGATCTTCTACACAGCAGGTTTCAGGCTAAAGCCAGGTAATGAGGCCAAATTTCAAAAAAATAAAAGACAAAAAAAATTATATTTTATATATATATGGACATATACATACACACATATGTGCGTGTTTTACATATATACCTTTTATGTACATATCTGAAATGCATTTATTTTATTTTATCTGTTTTTCTTTTAACTTATTTTGAGACAGAGTTTTGCACTGTGACCCAGGATGACCTGGAACTCAACAGTTGTTCTGCCTCTACCTCCCCAATGCAGGGAATTATAGGTGTGAGCTTCCATGCCCCTCTGAAATACAATCACTTAACATAAGAACTATGTGAGGTTTAACACACATAACTGTGGTGAGACAATGACCTTGGTGCGCTGAATTAAGGATGTATGTTAACAGTTGAATGCCAGTTTAGAATGTTAACAACCAGCACCAAAATGAATAAACATGTATATAGATAAATAAATGGATAGATGGATGAATGGATCCTGGAATTCTTATATTAGGGGATTATATAGTTTGTCAATTGCCCTAACTCAGTTTCCCTTGTAAGACACAATCATAGGCCAAATATAGTGGCTTCTGCCTGTATCCCAGCACTCTGACAGGCTCAAAAAACATCTCAGCACTAAACTTTCACCCTCATGGAAGCATAAGTCACAGACTTGCATTTTTCACATCATTTATCAGATTTTGTAAGCAGACCCCTTGGATAGACCTTATATATTTAATACAGCACAGGTCCTGGGAGGATAGCTGAAGGAAGAATACTTGTAGGTCACGGGAAGGCCTTGAGTTCAAATACCAAAACAAAATAAAAAATATTTGCAAATATAGTACATTACTAGACAAAATCCTTAACCAAAGACATGAAATAGTTCAACGTAAAAGAAATCCAGCTTGAAATGAAATTGACCTAACCAATATGTGGGGGATAATACTTGCATCTAACAGAAATTTGTTCATCAAAAAACAAAAAACATAACACAAAACAAAAAAAGATTGGTGGTTGGTGGTGTCACACGCTTTATTCCCAACACTTGGGAGGTAGAAGCAGGTGGATCTCTGAGTTTGAGGCCAGCCTGGGCTACCCAGAGAGTAGCCAGAGCTACAAAGAAACCCTGTCTCCTAAACAGAACTAAATAATCAACAATGATGAGATCTGAATTAACTCTCAGAACTGACTCCTTCTACCCCTATGGATTAGAAAGCATTTTGTATTTTTTAATGAAGCAGAGTTAGGGATTTTATTAAAATTATTTTAATGTAAACCTAAAGATGAGGGTTGGGAGGGAAGGGGGTCACCCAGAAGTATGGGTACATTTTCCTCAAGAGAGAGGAGCTAGAAACCAACTTTTACCCTGCTCTTTATTTTTCCAAAGCTACTGAAAACCTTTCAGCTCTCTGCATTCCCAGGTAAAGCAGGACATGTCAACCCTCAGGGAGACACGAAATGCAGGCCTAGAATGAGTCAAAGATTTCTTTCGTTTTGTTTTGGTTTTGGTTTCTTGGGACAGGATTCCTCTGTGTAACCTGTCCTAGAACTGGCTTTGTAGACCTTGAACTCACACAGAGATCTGCCTGACTCTGCCTCGTCTCCTGAGTGCTGGGATTAAAGGCGTGCGCCAACACAGCAGTTATGATTCAAAGCTTTGAGACCTTCATGTCCCTGAGCTCCATCTGAAGCGATGTAAAATAACAACAATAAATAATAATAATAAAAGTATTCTTACTATTATATATAATATAAAAATATTATTATTATACAGTCAGGAGCTGGGGAATAGTTGCCTACTATGCACAAACCCCTGGCACCACATAAATAGTAATTCAAACCTTTAATCCCAGTGCTAGGGAGTTGGAAATAAGAGATTTAGAAATTCAAGGTCACACTCTGCTTTACATCCTATTTGAAATCAGCCTGGGCTCCTTGAGATCTTGTTCCCAGAAATTAATTAATTAATCCTAAACTTTATTGTCTAGGACACAAGGACACCTACCACAGCTGGTAGATTCTGTTCTGCTCATCTAGAATCCAGGGGGAAGCGTGCTCATTGGCAGGTCATTCGCTGAAGCCCTCTTAGCTCAGGCACTCACTGCTCCTTTGCCAGGCAGCGGTGCCTGCAGAAACTGCAGATATTGTCGGGACTGTTAGATAGCAACCTTGGGCCTCCTGGCCCTACTGATATTTCCTCACCTATCTGCATTGGTTGAGGTTATTTCCTTAGTCACAGACTGGCAGTTAATTGGGAGGCTGTCAATAGGAACTATGAAAATAACGAATTATTTAAACAAGAACATAAAATAAATATACGCTTTTTCTTTGGGGGAAACCTGTGACTTTTTGTTGTTGTTGTTGTTGTTCCTTAAGTTTTGGGTGGTTTTCAGAACAGTGACCTGCTGTTTGCATCTTTCCCAGGACATTTGAAGGTTTAAGCCCTCTGCAGGCGGAAGCTTAGGGAGATTTGGCAAACAAGCCTGTCATAATCTGGCAAGGAAGTGCTGAGCAACAGTTTCTGGGTCTGAGTTTATTGGAACATTTGAAAGCAATTAAAATATCTTTTTCTCCCCACTTATTTTTGTATGTTTTAAAGCACACACAGGAGTAGAATTGAAAACTGCTTTTACAGTGGAAATGAGTTATCAAGCTGATCAGAGATGTTTCTACCACTGGGGTAGACTGTCTATAATTCATTCTCCTACATTCTAATGGACCCTAGAAGACTATCTGCCACACATGCCTTTAATACCTGCAGATGGGAGGCAGATCTCTACCCAGGGCTGGCCTGCTCTACACAGTGAGTTCCAGGACAGCCAAAAAAAAAAAAAAAATTAACAAAAAATTAATGCTCCTTTCAACCCAACACTCAGGAGGCAGAGGCAAGATGGTGAGTTTAAGGCCATCCTAATCTACATAGTGAGTTCCAGGTCAGCTAAGGCTATGTAGATTGTCTTAAACCAAAACAAACAAACAAACAAAAAACTTGGTGAAAGTCTGTGATCCTAACACTCTGCAGGTGAAGACAAGAGAATCAGAAGTTCAAAGCCATCATCTGATACAAAACAAGTTGAAGTCTAGCCTGAGCTATGTCCAACATTTCTCAAAAATAATTAATCACTGACAGAGAGAGCTCTTGCCCACCATCCATGATACCCTTGGTTCAATTCATGACACAGCAAAAATTAAAATAAAATATCCAGGAGATGGTGGTGCACACCTTTAATCCCAGCACTGGGGAGGCAGAGGCAGGTGGATCTCTGAATCTGAGGTCAGCCTGGTCTACAGAGTGAGTTCCAGGACAGGCTCCAAAGCTACAGAGAAACCCTGACTCGAAAAACAAACAAAAATAATTAAAATAAAATATAAATAAGTTTTTGAGCATTATGTATGTGTATATATCATGTATGTATGTGTGTGAGTGTGTATGCATGTGGGCTCTTGTGCCATGGCCTACATGGGGGTCAGAGGTCCTCCCTCTCCTTCCTCCATATTGGTGCCAGGAACATACTTCATCTGTCTCCTCGAGAAGCCAAGTTAGGCACTGAGCCCTAAAACCAGCTGGTCCTTGCTTAGTCTAAGTCTGGAGTTAACTGACCTGTACTAGCGTTGCTTTTGAGTAAAGCTTTGTTCTTTCTTTCATTTTTGTTTTGTTTTTGAGACAGAGTCCCACTACATAGCCCTGGCTGGCTACATAATTCAGTTTGTAGACCCAGACTGGCCTCGAAGTAACCAAGAGCCACCTGCTTCTGCTCTGAATAAAGTTTGTCACTTTGCAGAAATAAATAAATAAATGTTTTTTAAATTAAATCAATTCTCCTCTTTGAATAACCAGGGCCCTTGCTCATCCTGGTGTGTTCTTGAACCATTTCCAACGCATACATGAGAATTTCAGGGTTTTTTTTTTTGTGGTTTTGTTTCTTATTGCTTTTTTTTCTCCCACAAACTACCAGAGATTCCGGTTTGCCTTGCCGGGATTAAAGAAGCACTAGGTAAAGGGAACCGCGCAGCCGCGTCTCCCGGGTGCCCTCGCTCTTGCCTGTGTCCATCTGTCTGCCCGTGTCTAGCCTGCAGAAAGATGCAGCGACCCTCTTCGACCTTGGCTCCACGCAGAGGCAAACCTCACGAGTGGAAACGGAACCAATCCCGACCTAACCCGGCAGTCCCTGGGGACAAAAAGTGCGGTTGTGCAGTTTCTCAGTAAGATGACCCAAGGCCAGTGGCATGTGTGCCGGTCACACTGGAGACTGTTTCTGGTGTGTTTTGGATTCTCCACACTCAGCACTTAGGGCCTGTGACCGTCGTCTTAAGCGACTGTATTTTGAGAACATGTGGTGGAAATTGGGATTTTTTTTTTCTTCTTCTTCCTCCTCCCCTCCCCACCCTTCTTCTGCCTTCAAAACAAGATAAGCCTGTATGCAAATAGATTCCGAGTAACCTTAGACACATCCTCAACCTTATTTACTGAATTACAGAGTCTTCCCAACTAATTTCTATTTGCATACCTATAACATTAACAATATTCCACGTCTGAATCACTGAGGACGGCTCTGCACGTACGCTTCCAGCCTGCTTTCAGCCACACTAAAGGGGAAATGGGCGTCCTCTGTGTCAGCCTTAAGAGAGTCACAAAACAGACAGGATATCTTAAAATCTCTCTCTCTTGCATTTTTAAAATTAATTTTTCTAGAATCGCAAAGAAAGTAAGGGTTTCCTCGTGGCATTTTCATATTCCCGTGTCACGACATTTAGTTCTTATTGGTTCAGGGATATTTAGGGAAGTTTTAACATTGAAGTGAGAATTGGGTGGGGGATGTGGCTCAGTAGCAGGCTGCTTGCCTGGCTTGCCACAAAATAAATTTATTAAATTTAAAAAAAATGGAATTGTGGCCAAATGATTTAAAAGTAACGTTTGAAATAGTTTTATTCATGTAGTTTATTTGTTTAAAGAAACATACAGTGTGTCATTCCTGTAAACACAGTTGCTCTCCTTCTGGGGTTAAAAACACTAGTTTCAGCCACGCAGGTCTTTAATTCCAGCACTCAGGAGGCAGAGGCAGGCAGAGTGAGTTCAAGGCCAGCCTGGTCTGCAAGAGCTAGTGCCAGGATGGGCTCCAAAGCTACAGAGAAACCCTGTCTTGGGAAAAACAAACAAAAAACCGAAAAAAGAAAAACACTAGTTTCTTGAGGAGAAAGTGTACTTTTATTTGTTGAATGGTTCAAGATGGAAAGACACCCCTCACCCACCTGCTGTAAACCCATTGGGTAATAAACAAAACAGAATGCATGTTTAAAAGTAAAAGGGTTAGAGTGGGGGTGAGGAAGGGACAGAGGAGGAATAGGGCCAAATGCATTATATACATGTATGAAAAGGTCATAATGCAACTCATCTTTATAAATAATTAATATATGCCAATTCAAAGGACAAACTAGTGAACAACTCTATGACAAGAAAACTAGAAAAACAACAAATAAATAAATATAGAGAGAAACAGAGACAGAGGCAGAGCAGGAAGCCTGGAGGAGGGAGTGTGTGACAGTTTACTTTTCAAGAGCCCACGTTATCGGGTGAATGAACTCCCTCTGCAGGATGTAAACACGCAGCCCGGGATGCATGGCTGCTTCAGGAGCTCCTGGCTGTTTCAAAAGCTTCCCAAAGCCAGTTCTTCTCCAACGCCAATTACGGCGGCGCTTTTCTGAAGGGAAACAAGGGAAACACTGACTCGCTCATGAAATCATCAAGATTTCGAAACCTGCTTACACCATTCTCTCTCTCTCTCTCTCTCTCTCTCTCTCTCTCTCTCTCCC
>PVIU01027776.1:0-19979 GCA_004026605.1 Ondatra zibethicus | reverse complement strand
CTCCTCAGTCAACATATACTTACTCATAACTCTGGTGAATACCTTCTGCTTCACCAGAGGCCATGCCCATTGCTAGAACCCCTGCTGTGGTGGAGGACCACCTGCTAGACCAAAGGCCATGCTCCAACTTCCAGAACACTAGCTCCCAACTTGAATAGAAATATCCTGCTTGACCAAAGGCTACCTCAGACATCAGAAGTCCATCCCCAACCCAGATGGAGACCCTCTACTGAACCACAGACTATCCTTGCCAGAAGACAAAGAGAAAGTAAAACAAGGAACAAAACATCTATCCAACAAAGACAAACGGAGAAATTAGCACCTAGACCTGTAATCATCCCAAACCCAGAGGTGTAGACACCAGTGTAAGAACACAACCAACTGAAGGCAAGATGTCACCACTAAATCCCAGTAATCCTATTAGAGTAAGCCCTATTTCAAGAATATTTCAATACAGCTGAAGCACAAGAAAATGACCTTAAAAAATTTATGAAGATGATAAAGGTCCTTAAGGAGAAAATGAATAAATCCCTTAGAGAAATCAAGGAAAAGAAAATAAAAAAAATTGATTTCCACCAAAGTAGGGATTCTGGTAATGGGCACGGCCTCTGGTGAAGGAGGTTTCCACTAGAGTTATGAGAAATGAATTGATCTCTTAAAGAAAGTCAAGAAAAAAAGAGCAAACAGGTGAAGGAAATGAATAAAGCAGTTAAAGACCTGAAAATGGATATAGAAGCAATAAAGAAAACAAAGAAAAAAAACCAGGGTATTTAGGAACTAGAAGATTTAGGTGAGCAAACAGGAGCTACAGATGCATCATTCACAGGATACAAGAGATGGAGCAGAAAATCTCGGGCACTGAAGATGCAAAGAAGAGATAGGTACCTCAGTCAAAGAAACTGTTAAGTCTAAAAATTTCTGACACAAAACATCCATGAAATCTGAGACATGAAAAGATGAAACCTAAGAGTAATAGGAATATAAGGACAAGAATTCAAGACCAAAGACTCAGAAAATATTTATGAGAAAATCATAGAGTAAAATTTTCCTAACCTAATGAAGGACATGCCTGTAGAGGTACAAGAAGCTTATACACCACCAGGTAGATTAAACCAGAAAAGAAAGTCCCATCACCATATAGTAATCAAAAGTTAAATATTCAGAACAAAGAAAGAACATTAAAAGCTGCAAGAGAAAAGTAATAAGCAGCATATGAAGGCTGTTGTGGAATTATTTGTTGGAGATATGTTACATTTGTTTATGATGTGGAATATTTGTTTAATGGTGCAAAGATGTGCTGCATTTTTTTATATTGCACTTGTTTAACTCTGTGAAGTTTTACTTGGCTGTCTATAATACTTGGTTGGTCTAATAAAGAGCTGAATGGCCAATATCTAGGCAAGAGAGAGAAATAGGGGCTGACAAGCAGAGAGGGTAAATAGAAGAAAAAAGTTGGAAGATTGAGAAAAGGAGGATGCCAGGTGACAGCCACCCAGCCAAACAGCCAGCCATGAAGTAAGAAAAAAAGATAGGTATATAGAATAAAGAAAGGTAAAAGCCCACAGGCAAGAAATAATTGGGATAGTTTGAGTTAAGAAAAGCTAGCTATAAATAAGCCAAGCTAAGGCTAGGCATTTATAAGCAAGAATAAGTCTCTGTGTATTTATTTGGGAGGTGGGTGGCAAGTCCCCAAAGAGTAAAAATACCAACTACACAAACCTATTAGAATAACACTTAACATCTCAATGAAGAATCTAAAAGTCAAAAAAGCCTGGACAGGTGTGCTGAAGAATCTAGGAGACCACAGATGGCAGCCCAAACTATTATACCCAGCAAAACTTTCAATCACCATAGATGGGGAAACTACGTATTCCATGATAAATTCAAATTTAAATAATATCTAACAACAAATCAAGACCTACAGAAGGTAGTAGAAGGAAAACTCCAACCCAAGAAGGTTAACTACACATATGAAAACAGAGGAAATAAGTAATTGCACACCAGCAAAACCAAAAGAATAGAAACACACATATACACAAACACAGCTACCACCACAAACAAAAACAACAAAAGAAAAGGAATTAACAATCGTTGGTCATTGATATCTTTTGTTTTAGGATTTCTATTGCTGTGAAGAGACACTATGACCACAGGAACTCTAATAAAGGAAAACACTTAATTGGCTGACTTACAGTGTCAGAGGTTTAATCCATGGTTAATAATGGTTAATAATAATATTAATTCATGGTTATAATCATGGTGGGAAACACGGTGGCATGCAGGCAGACATGGTGCTGGAACTAAGAGTCATATATCTTGATAGGCAGGCAACAGGAATTGGGATGAGATTCTGGACATGGCTTGAGCATATATGAGACCTCAAAGCCATTTCCACAGTGACATACTGTTGGAAAAAGACCACTTGTTGGTTCCCAGCCACTTAGCCCCAAAATAACCACACAGAAACTGTATTATTTAAATTACTGCTTGGCTTATATTATTTAAATTAGCTCTAGCTTCTTATTGGCTAACTCTTAAATATTAATTTAAACCATTTCCATTAATCTGTGTATCGCCACGTGGCAGTGGCTCACCGGCAAAGTTTCAATATGTCTCTTTCTGGCAGAGGCTCCATGGCTTCTCTCTGACTCTACCTCCTTTCTTCCATCATTCAGTTTAGTTTTCCCTGCCTAGCTCTGTTCTACCCTAACAGGCCAAGCCAGTTTCTTTATTCATTAACCAATAAAATCAACACATAGACAAAAGGACCTCCCATCCCAACATACTTCCTCCAATAAGGCTATACCTGCTCCAACAAAGCCACACTACCTAATAATGCCACTCTTTGGGGGGGCATTTTTTTCAAACCACCATTTCTTTCAATATCAATGGACTCAATTCCCCAATAAAAAGAAACAGACTAATACAATGGATGCAAAAGCAGTATCCATCCTTCTGCTGCATACAAAAAGTACACCTCCACTTTAAAGACAGACATTACCTCATAGTAAAGTGTCAGAAAAAGATTTTCTAAGCAAGAAACAAGCTGGTGTAGCCATTCTAATATCTAACAAAATAGACTTTAAACCAAAATCAATCAAAGGAGATAGGGAAGGGCACTTCATACTCATCAAAGGAAAAATCCACCAAGATGATTTTTTATTATTAACATCTATGCACCAAATACAAGGAAACTCATGTTTGTGAAAGAAACACCACTAAAGCCTAAATCACATATTGACCATCATGCACTGATAGTGGGAGACTTCAGTACCTCACTATTCCCAATGGACAGGCCATCCAAAGACAAACTAAGTAGAGAAATGCTACCACTAACAGAAATTGTGAACCAAATGAATATAACAGATGTTTACAGAACATTTCACCTAAACATGTAATAATAAACTTTATTCTCAGCACCTTGTGGAAAATTCTCTAAAACTGACCACATACTTGGTCACAAAGGAAGGCTCAACAGATAAAAGAAAATTGAAATAACAACCTGCGTCCTATCAGACTACCATAGATTAAACTTGATTTCAGCAACAACAGAAACAAGAGAAATCCTAAAACTCATGTAAACTGAATAATTTTCTAGTGAATGACTACTGGGACAAGGCAGAAATAATGAAATTAAAGACTTCCTAGAATTCAATGAAAATGAAGGCACAACATGCCGAATTTGTGGGACACAATGGGAGACAGTAATGAGAAAAAGTTGACACCACTAAGCACCCACATAAAGAAATTGGACAGATCTTATACAGCAACTTAACAACACATCTGCAAACTATAGGAGAAAAAGAAGCAAACACACCCAAGAGAAGTACACAGCAGGAAATAACCAAACTGAGGGCCAAAATCTATAAAATAGAAACAAAGAGAACAATACAAAAGATCAAATAAAGAAACCGTTCTTTGAGAATACCAACAGGATAGAAAAACCCTTATTCAAACTAACTGAAGAAACACAGAGAAAACATCCAAATTAACAAAATCGGAAACGAAAAGGAGAACATAACCACAGACACCAATGAAATCCAAAGAATCGCTAGGCCATACTTTAAAATGTGCACTCCACAAACTTCTCTATAGATACCACTCATCAAAGTGAACTCAAGATAAGATAAACAATTTAAATAAACCTGTAACCCCCAAGGAAATATGAACAGTCATTAAAAATCTCCCAACTAATAAAAGCCCAGGGTCAGATAATTTCAGCACAGAATTCTACTATACTTCAAAGAACAGCTAATATCAATTTTCCTCAAATTATTTCAGAAAAACAGAAGGAACATTGCCAAATTCATGCTATGAGGCCACAGTCTTTCTGATATCCAAACCCCAAAAAGATTCAACAAAGAAAGAGAATTACAGACCAGTTTCCCTCATGAACATAGATGCAAAAATACTCCAAAAATATTTGAAAACCAAATCCAAGAATACATCTAAAAGATCATCCACCATGACCACATAGGTGTCATCACAGAGGTGCAGGGATGACTACATATGAAAATATGTGAATGTAATCCAACATATAAACAATCTGAAAGACAAAATCCACATTATCATCTTATTAGATGCTAAAAAAGCCTTTGACAAAGTACAACATTTCTTCATGATAAAAGTTTTGGAGAGATTAGGGATACAAAGAACATACCTAAATATAATGAAGGCAATTTACAGCAAGCTGATAGCCAAAATAAATTTAAATGGAAAGAGACTCAAAGAAATTCCAGTAAAATCAGAAATAAGACAAGGTCATCCACTCTTCCCATATTTATTCAATATAGTACTTGAATTTTAGAAGGAGCAAAAAGACAACTGAAGGAGATCAAGGGGATACAATTTAGAAAGAAGTAAGTCAAAGTATTGCTATTTGTAGATAATATGATAGTATATATAAGTGATCCCAAAATTTCTATGAGGGAAATTCCTAAAATTGGTAAACATTTTCAACAAAGTGGCTGGATGTAAGATTAGCTTAAAAAAATAGTAGCCCTCCTATATACAAATGATAAACAGACTGAGAAAGAAATCAGGGGAAAACACCCTTAACAATAGCCACAAATAATATAAATTATCTTGGAGGTAACTCTAAGCAAGCAAGTTAAAGACTTGCATGATAAAACTTCAAGACTTTGCAGAAAGAAATTGAAGAACATAGCAGAAGATAGATGTCCCATGCACATCGATCAGTAGGATCAACATAGCAAAAACAGGTATTCTACAGATTCAATGGAATCCTCATCAAAATTACAACACAACTTTTTAAAGACCTTGAAAGTCCAATACTCAGCTTCATGTAAAAAAACAAAACAATAACAACAATAAAAAGCCTAGGATAGCTAAAATAGTCCTGTACAAAAAAATAAAAACCAAAAACCCTGGAGGCATCATCACCCTTGATTTCAAGATGTCTTACAGAGCTATAATGATAAACCTGCACGATACTGGCATAACAACTGACAGATTGATAAATGGAATCACACTGAAGACCCAGATGTAAATCCACACACCTATGGACACCTGAGTTTTGATAAAGAAGCTAGAAATACAAAATGGAAAAAAGAAAGCACCTTCAACAAATGGTGCTGGTGTAACTTGATGTCAGCAAGTAGAAAAGTTCAAATAGATCCATATCTACCACCCAGCACAAAACTCAAGTGAATCAAAGGTCTCAACATAAAAGCAAATACACTGAACTTGATAGGAAAGAAAGTGGGGGAGTAGCCTTGAACTCATGGACATGGGAGATTACTTCCAGTGGTACAAGCACTAAGATGAACAACCATTAAATGGAACTTTCTGAAAGGCAAAGGATAATATCCTAACACTGTTAGGATAAATAGGACAGAACAGGAGCTTACAGAGTAGGAAAAGATTTTCACCAACTTCACATTTGACAGACGGCTAATATCTAAAATAGACAAATAACTCATGAAGTTAAACATCAACAAACCAAATAATCCAATTTAAAAATTTGGGGACCAATCTAAACAGAGATTTCTCAACAGAGGAATCTCAAATGGCCAAGAAACACTTAAAGAAATGTTCAACATCCTTAGGCATCAGGGAAGTACAAATCAAAACTACTTTAAGATTCCATCTTACATGTCAGAATGACTAAGACAAAAATTGCAAGTGGCAGTTCACGCTGGTGAAGATGTGGAACAAAGGGAACACTCCTCCATTGCTGATGGGAACACAAACTTTTACAGCACTATTGAAATCAATATGTTGGTTCCTCAGAAAATTCAGAATTTATCTACCTCAAGATGCAGTTATACCACTCTTAGTTATATACCTAAAGGATGCTCCATCCTACCGCAAGGACACTTGCTCAACTATGTTCATAGCAGCTTTATTCAAAATATCCAGAAAGTGGAAACAACCTACATGTTCCTCAACTGAAGAATGAATAAAGAAAACATGATACATTTATTCAACGGGAGCGTTACTCAACTGTGATAGCATGAAATTTGTAGGCAAATAGATACAGCTAGAAATAATCATCCTGAGAGAGGCAACCCAGACCCAGAAAGACAAACACAGTTGTACTCAGTTCTAATTGAACATTAGCTATTAAGGAAAGGATAGTCATGCTGCAATCTACTGACCCAGAGAGGCCAAGTAACAAGGAAGATTCTATGGGGGATATATAGATCTCCCTCATAAGGGGAACAGAATAGATTTTTATGGGTGGTTGGGGCCAGGTGGGGAGGAGAAAAAGAGGGATCAGGCAGACAGTTGGAGAGATGGAGGGAGAGGTGACTGGAATAGAGGGCATTTGTGGCACAATGTCAAAACCTAGTGCAGTGGAAACTCTCTGGAATCTTCCAGAGTGAGCCTAGTGGAGACTCCTCATAATGGGAGATACAGAGCCTGAACAGGCCATGATCTATAACTAAGCAAGGCTTCTAGCAGTAGAACTGGGACATCTTCCTAGCCACAAAACCTTTGACCTGCAATTGATTCTGCCTGCAAGACATGCTGGGGTTAATAGTGGCACAGAACTTGTGGGAGTGACCAACCAGTGACTGGCCCAGCTTGAGAGGGAGCCTGTGTCTGACACTGCCTTAATGGCCAGACTGCTGGACAACCCAGAGACCCAGGATAGAAACAAACAGAACTGGGAAAGAAGTCATGATTACTAATGATATTCTGCTATGCTCATAGATTGGTGCTTAGCCCGATTGTCATCAGAGAGGTGGCATCAAGCAACTTATTGAAGCAGATGCAGAGACACATAGCCAATCAGTAGAAGAAGCCAGTGGAACCCTAAAGAAGTGGTGATGCAGGATTGTAGGAGTCAGAGGGGTAGAGGAAACTATGAGAATACCGGTCACAGAACCCACTAAATTGTGATCATAGGGACTCACAGAGACTGAAGCAACACAGAGTCTGTTTGGGTCTAAGCTAGGTTTTCTGCATAAGTGTTAATGATTATATAACTGAGTGTTCTAGTGGAACTCTTAACAGTGGGAGTGGGGCATGTCTCTGACCCCTTTGCCTGTTCTTCAGACTCTTCTCTTCCTACTATGTTGCTTCTTCCAGCCTTGATATGAGGGCTTGTGCCTAGTCTTATTGCAACATGATATGTTGTGTTTGGTTGATATACGTGGGAGGCCTGCTCTTTTATTTTGAAGGTAAATGGAAGAGGAATGGATCTGGGGGAGATGGGAGGTGAGTGGTTGAGGACTTGGAGGAGTAAAGGAAGGGGAAACTGTGGTCGGGATGCAATGTATAAGAGAAGAAGAAAAGAAAAAAATAATAAAATATATGAAAAAAGAGAAAAGCACTAGAAGACAACTTTGGATTAAAGTAATGTGATAAAAAGAGACACATTAAGTCTTTGCAGGTAGGTCAATCCCCTCTTAAGACAAAAGAAACTTCTAGAGGAAAAAAGTGCATGCCTGGATTCTTGCACATCCTGTGTGTCAGGCTGGGAATCTAAATTTATTCTTACAGTGCTCTTGGATTTGGTCTTCACATGACTGCCTGTGGTTGGCCTGTGCCCTTGTCTATTAAGTTCCAAGCTTGATACTGCATTTACTGCCAATCAATGTCTAGAGTTCACTGAGGAGCTAATGGATGTTGATTCGTTCAGTTCCCTCAGTTCCTCAGACTTCTCAGCCATTGACTCAGGTATACTTAGAGTCAAGTATTCACTATGGCAGAGTTTTTGCTGAGAGTAAGAAGTCCCCCAGAAGTTGAAATAGACTTTAACTACCAGCCTGTTTCCTCAGCAGTGATTATTGTTCCTGGCTCGACACTAGTCGAGGTTATCTGTGGAGTACAGATAGGTGTCTGTGGAGTTCCACTTCTCTTCTATTCTAAGACAGACAAAAACCAGAACAACGATCTGGGGATGAGGCTCAGCTGCTGACGTGTTTTCCTAGCATGTGCCTCAGCACCACATGAGTCTGGGGTGATGGTCCATACCTGTAGTACTAGGACTATAGTGGTAGAATCAGGAGGAGCAGAGGTTCAGTGTTGTCCTTGCATATACAGGGAGGAGGCTCCATAGCATGGGCTAGAAATCCTGTCTCAGTAAAATAAAATAAACATGATAAGATAAAATGATGGTAATAGACCTAGTGAGTTCTTTTGAGCTCAGTACCTTCCAAACACCTTCCAAATAGGCTAAAACATGGCGAGTGGTCATTCAAGTTCTCTGAAGCTCCCTACTGGGACACACAGACAGGAGCTAGGAAAAGGAACGGAGAAGGGATGAGAAGAAGTTCTCAAGAGGAAATGTGATTCCAGGCAGAATTCCCTGTAGTCAGGAGATGAAGTGGAACAAACAGACTTTGTACACAGTCTTAGTCATGGTTTTGTGGATTTTCTTTTGCCTTCCTCTAAAGTAGCTGTTCTATTGTGAAACTCTCAGCCTTGTTTCAGCTGATTTTCCAGTGTTCCAAGCCTCCTGAATTTAAATTGTTCAATGCAAAATAGTCAGCTGATCCATTAAAATCATGTTAAAAAATACAAAAGCCTCTGAGACAGTTAAAGATAAAAACTGAGTTTGAGATGAGAACCAAGATGAAAACGGAGTGAGAAGATGAACTTTTTCTTTTAGCAATTCTGGTGGGATCCAATTGTCTGTGCTCCACTTTTTTAGTTTCTCAGATTCATGGCTCTGCATGAGTTCCTTGTGTGGGCCATCACAGAGACAGGCAGCATGGCCCCTTTCTTGTCCCTTCAGTGTTAGGTACTTTTTAACACTGGGACAGGCCAGTGCTCTGCCAGCTGTCTATCATCCCCTTTGCACCCCTTCTATGATCTCAGTCCACCAGATGGTGACATCTGCATTTAAGGCAGGGCTTCCTTCTTAGTTTGTCCTCTGTGGATGTCTCCTGAGACATGGCAAAGTATGTATCTCTGATGACAGAAGCATTTGGGAAGCCAATCAAACTGACAATGAAAATCAATCATCATACCATCCTACTGAATGCTGCAGCTACAGAGATCAACTTCAGCCTCAGTTTGGTTAACTATCAGAGGACTTGACTCTATAATTGCATTGAAAGTAATTTTAATTCTAATAAAAATATAACTTTACATATAGAATTGCTCCATAGTTGGTGGAAATTCAAGAGAAATCCAAATATTTGAAACAAGGTGTTTTGAACATTGTGGAGAATTAATTGGGCAAACTCTTTTATTAGCTGCTCATGAAAGCACTTCTTGCACTATTTCAGTCTTTCCCTTGTCTTTTCTCAATAAAGCACTTTGATTTTAGGCCCTTGAAGACTATGTGTGTGCATGTGCTGGCTTCCTGAGTCAGGCAGAATGGTATCAGAAAAAGAGAAGGGAACTTCAGAGCCTGATTTGAGCTTCAACCGGCTGATCTTATATTAAAGTGACTTTGCAACTTGAGCAGCCCACTTGACCTCTCAGGCCACAATTTCATTAAGATGGAATAAATAGTATTCATGATGACAATGGCCTTCCTCAGCATGCTCATTTTTGAAGTGTGGAAGGCTCACTGACTCTCATCCAAGGTCATCTTCAATTTTAAACCCTCACACCCAATACTTGAGTATTTCTTACTCTTATGTCTTCGTTGGGGCTTCTATTGTTGTGAAGAGAAACCATGACCCACAGAAACTCTTATAAAGGAAAATATTTAAATGGGGGTGGCTTACAGTTTCAGAGGTTTAGTCCATTATCATCATTGCAAAACATGGTGGTGGCAGGCAGGCAGACATGCTGCTGGAGAAGGAGCTGAGGGCGCTACATCTTGATCTGCAGGCAGTAGAAGGAGGCGGCCTCCTAGGCCTAGACTGAGCAAAGCCTGTCTCCATGGGACACATTTCCTCCTACAAGTCCACACCTACTCCAATAAGGCCACACCTCCTAATGTGTCAAGGCTGAGGGGCCAAGCATTCAAACGCATGAGTCTATAGGGGCCATTCCTATTCAAACCACAGTTCTCTTAATCAACTTTAGAATCAGAAATTTGAAATTTGCGAAGTATTATCCTGTTCCAATACTGAAATAGAAAAGACAGGAGTAAAAGGGAGAAAGGGCCAAGTTAATCTCCTTCACACAGACTCAGATTCTCTGGCCGCCAGGGCATGGTCATATCAATTCTAGCTCTGCTCACAAGCATCAGATATCTGATCACAGCCTAATTCAGGTAAGTAACAGTCCAGTGGTCTTTTATTCAACTTTAAAATCAAGAAAACTTTTACATGCAAAGAAGCCACTAAGATTTGGGTTGCAGTCCACTGAGGGAGCCAAAACAGATGAAGCTCAAATGCAAGCCCAGCCCTCAGTGGGTGGCAGTGCTGTGAACCACACAAAGGAGACTTTGAAGCAAGAGATTATATTTCCATTTTCTTTGGAAAAACTCCCATCTGCTAGGGGCTGCAGAGATGGCTCAATGAGGAAGGGCACTTGCTACCAAACTGGTGATCTGAGTTCCGTCCTCATTCTGTTTGGTTCATAATTTTAAAATGACTTAAATGAAAGCAGACCTGAGGTCATGTTGATCTTAGTGGGTCAAGCTGACACAAGAGCCATAAAGACCTAGGTGGTCCATATGGTCACCTGGAGCCATGGAATCATTGGTGCAGAATTACAGCCATAGGTCATGTCTGGGTCTGTGGCTCTACCGCAGCCAAAATGTGTGTTGCTTTCCGTGACTTCTGTAGCCATTGATGGCTGAGTGAATACCCAGGATCTGGGATGCAACCTAGGGTCATATTAGCATTTGGGGGTCATTCCAATCTAGGTAATCTGTGATACCAACTAGGACCATGATGACATCCAGTCTGGGTTGTTGTCAAGGACCATGTTTGCCTGAATCTGTGCTGATGTCTCTGAGCCTTGTTGCCACCAAAGGTCACACTGATGTCCAGAATCTGGGTCTTGATCTGTGGCGTTCTTGGTGCCCAAGGGTTATGCTGCTGCTGGGCTCATATAGACTGAATAACATGGGCTGCTACCTGGAACCAGGACTTTGTTTGGACCTGAGCTGCAGTGAGGGCCATGTCTGCATCCATGTCCCTGCTGCAGAAAGGACCTGCGTTGATGTCCTGTCGAAGGCTCCTGTCACTAAAGAAGACAATGTGAATGTCCTGGATCTGGCCCCATACCTGGAGCCATGTTGGGGTTCGAGGGCCACAGTATCATTGGATCCTTGTCGATCTAAGTGACCTGATTTGACAACCAGGACCATGGTGATATCTGAGCCAGGCTGCTGTCAAGGACCATGTCTGGGTCCGTAGTCCAATCATAGCTGGGAACTGTAATGATGTCCATGATCCTTAGTGCCACTAAGGGCCACATGGACACCAGCGGCCTGGTTCACCATCTAGGGCCAGATTAGTATCCGGTTGAGTTTCTGCCCTAGCCATGCGTATCTGACTAGCCTGCACTGCCCCCCAGAACCACGGTGTTGTCTGGGTCTGGGCCGCTGGCAGGCTCATGTCTGGGTCCGTGGCCCTGCTGCAGCCACAGTCCGTGTTGATATCTCTGGCTCCTGTTTCCACCAAAGCAGTGAGCAGTGGAATGCACAGACAGGCCCCGCCTGTCACTGACTTCAGCTTTATAGACAACCTGGCCTGCACCTCATCAACTGCACCACCCTGGAGAGTGGGTGCTGCACCTCCCCAGGACAACACAGAAGAGCTGTGCCTGCTGACAGAGGTGCAGGTGAGATGGCCCCGGGTATGCAAAAATGGGAGAGCTAGCCCCACGTGGAGGGAGCAAGGGAGAGCTGTCCCTCTTGCTCCTCACCCTTTCCCCCTCGCCTCCTACTGCAGCTGAGCAGATCCTGGCTCTCACCAGCTGCAGCATTCAGGGAGCAATCCCTGCATCCAGCCTGGGCAGCACAATAGAACTGACCTCAATACAGAGGAGGGGCAGGGAGGGCAGGTGATCAGTGACCACAAATGTGTATGGGAGATCTGGTCCCACCCTTCATCTACAGTGCGGTAGAGTGGGCACGGGAGAGATGACCTGCCCGCTTCCGCACTCCTCACCACCTGTGGCAGGTGGGAGAACCGGCCATGTGGTCATGGGAGTGGAGCATTGCCCCCACCAGTGGCAGCACTAAGGTGAGCAGGACAGAGGAGCTCACCCTGTGACATAGGCAGAGGTTAGCAGGCGGGGGAACCATGAGAGCAGGAGGATTAACCCTGCCCCCAGATGCCATGTGGTGGCATTCGTGAGGAAAAAATGCCCTCCCTCTCTTTGCCCCTGGCCCCCTGTGACAGGTGAGAGAGTTGGCTCCAGGGGTCCACGAGGCTGGGAGAACTGGTCTTGCCCCCAGCAGCTGCAGCACACAGCTGAGCAAAGCACCTCACATGAGCAGGACACTAGAGTTGACCCTGTTGGGAGGCGGGGGACTCAAGTCTGCCAGGCCTGTGGGTGTGAGAGCAAGAGAGCGACCCCTGCCCCCTCCAGAATATGCCGTGGGATGGTAAGGGTAAGGGAAATATGCCCCTCACTACTTGTGATAGGCAGGAGAGCCAACCTCGGCGGGGGGGGGGTGTCTTGAGAGCAGAAGAGCTGGCTCCGCCCCTCACCAAGAGCAACAACAATCAGACATGACCTATGGCTGTAATTCTGCACCAATGATTTCATGGCTCCAGGTGACCATATGGGCCACCTAGGTCTTTATGGCTCTTGCGTCAGCTTGACCCACTAAGATCAACATGACCTCAGGTCTGCTTTCATTTAAGTCATTTTAAAATTATGAACCAAACAGAATGATAACCACATAAATATTCAGTGGATTAGCTTATCCTGTTATGGTAGCTACGAACTTCTTGCTTAAAGCTATAGGTGACTGATCTGTCAATTTTTGTGTTTTACTATTTTATTTTAATTAGATATATGTCAGAATCCTTTATATATAAATGAATTATAGCCATAGTAAAGCTGCACAGATTTGGAGACACATAACATAATTTGATGTATACATACAAGCTGTTGTGACCTCAGGAGAGCACTTAGCTTTCCTCTTGGTTTGGTGTTTTGTGTTAGAAATCTTTGAGATTTCCTATTTCTTTAAAAAGTATATTCAAACTAATTGTAAGCTATTGTATTTCAGAAGGTAGAGTCTTATATCGTGAAATGGCAAAGTTACAGTGATCTTTGTCACAATTATTACTTTGTCACATTTCAGTGATTAGGAACAGGTTAGTGTCACCTGTATCTTAGCACAGATGTGTGATCTCCAATGAAAGAGTTCACAGGAATGAATACAGACGATGGGACAGAGGGCTTATTACAGAGAGGGATGGACGAGGACCGAGGACCACTCTACATATCCACGTTCTAGGTGAGCACTATGCTATCCCCTAAATCTTCTAGAACAATCACTTTTCTTGAAGGACTTAGTCCTGCCCAGGTTGTTGACTGGCCAGCTTGGACTGCCTTTTATAGGAGTGAGCAATGGTGTATCTTTGTTCTTTATCCAAAGCCTCCTGGTCTATAGAGAAGCACTAAAGTTGAGGGAACCTGGAGGCAATAATGACTGTTCAATCAGTTCAGGGTGTCAGGTCTCCTATGGGCATAGAAAGACTCAGCTCCCATTCTTTTCAGCAGTAATTAAACTCCTGCTGTCCCCATCATGTGTTTTATGAGTTATTGACTGTGCAGGAGGTATGTACAACTCCAGTGTCCCCCAATCCTGATCAAGTTACATTTACTACCAAATACAGGACCCACTTATACTCAATGGGAAAAGATTAGGGGAGATGGGGTGGGCCAAAGGGGAACATTTTGGAGTCTCTTCATAACCCACAGATGAAATAACAGTAAATGCCAAGTAAATAACAGAAAAAGCAGATGGAAAACAATAGCAGTGGCTCACACAGCCTTATCTCTGTGTGTAAAATAGAACACACAGCCTTATCTCTGTGTGTAAACTAGACCAGAGTGCATTGCAGGTCCCCCATGCCATGGCTGCAGACTGACTCAGCTATGTAATAGCATTTCCTATTATTACCTTTTGGGATGGTTTCTTTTCTAAAATTGCATTTCTTTATTTTGTGTACCTGGATGTGTGCAGATGTGCACATACCATAGTGTTTCCCATTGATGTCAGAGGTAACTGGAGAAATCCAGTCCTCTCTTTCTGCTATGGACATCTTGGGGACTAAACTCAAGTTGTAAGACATGGTGACAACTTTACCTCATCTCACCAACCCTCTAAGTGATTTCAAGACTCATCTTCTTTGAGATAGTCTCATTCCCAAAAGGGATTATAAATAGTCACAGTGTGATTTTAAATGATTATATTTATTTATTTATAACATGTTCTGTGATATATATTTAGTTTAGCATATTCTTGTCCTTCCCATCCCATCCTCTATTTTTGCTTTTCTGCCTCATTTTATTATCCCCCTTTTATTTTAATTATTTATCTTATAAGATTTATTTTTATTTTATGTGTGTTGCTGTCTCACCTGCATCTGTGTCTGAGTAAGGGTGTCAATTCCCCTGGAACAGGAGTCATAGACAGCTGTGAGCTGTCTTGTGGGTTCTGGGAACTGAACCCTGGTTCTCTGGAGGAGCAGCCGTGCTCTTAACTGCTGAGCCATCTCTCCATCCTGCCCCTTTCTTCTGTAGACAATCTTACTCCTACTTTCATTTAACATGTACATATCTGATTTTTGTGGGGTGTTTTGAGACAGGGTTTCTTTTTGTTACCCTGGCTGACCTAGAACTTACTCCATAGACCAGACTGGCCTTGAATTCTCAGACATATGGCTTCTTTTCCTTCCAGAGTGCTGGGATTAAAGACATGTGGCACCACTACCTGGCTTGATTTTGTGTGTGTGTGTGTGTGTGTGTGTGTGTGTTTATATGAAATCTAGAAACCACAATGAGAAAATGCTATCTTTTTGCAACAAATTAACAAAAACAGAATTCATAACAATGGGAACTAACTTAGATGGGCTGTTGCCAAGGGTCTCAGAACACTAAGAGATGTGAACCAGAGAGTGGAACAGGGAGGGGAGGAGGGATGTTAAATTATTTCTGCTTCACTCAGGAAAAAAATGAGCCACTCTGTGGATAGGGACCAGATCTGTCCAAACTAGGTGAAGAGTTTAGGTCACAGGGAAATAGAAGAGGCTGGGCCTCGACAGAGTGGTGGGGAATTCTCTAGAAAGCACAAAGGTTCTACTATGCATGAGCTAGAAAAGCATGGAAGTTGAAAAGCCTACTCGGCATTGTTGCATTCTAACTGAAGAATCACATCCCAGCACAGAGGGAGCTGCTTGCACAGTGGGATTAGTGAATGAATTGAAGTCAAAAACTGAACTCTCTCTATAGGGCATTGGAACACATTCTCTCTAGATGAATCTTAAACTTGGAGCTGGTAGGGAAGAATACATGGAAACAACTTTCAAGAGTTGCACACCCACCTCGAAAAATCACTGCTCTTTCATAAATGCCTGGTTTTGGCTTGCCCTTTTCTGAAAAGTCATGCTGACCTTCCCACCATGCCAGTTAAAGCTCTTACATCCAGAATTTTAGGGTTAGATCATTCTCCTCTTTATATCTTCTCATTCTAACTCCATGATAAGAAGGACTTTCCCTCTATCCTAGTTAGACAGCCCTGTCTATGAAATAGACAACCCACAGGCAGAGAAACAGGTCACAGAGAATACTGTTTTACTGCTACATGCATGGACATCATAGAAGCAAAGTGAAGGCTGGAGAGATGGAGAAGTGGGTAAAGTATTTTACCAACTCCTGAGCATGAGGACCCAAGTTCAGTCTCTAGAACTCATGTAAGAACCTTGGTGGTATGTGCTTGTAAACTCACTTCTTAGGAGGCAGTGACAGGCAGAGACCTGAAGCTTGTGTGCCAGCCAGCCTGGTCTAACAGGTCAACTATAGGCCATTAAAAGACCTTGTCTCAAAAATAAAGTGGATGGCCTTCCTGTTCTGACTAATGACATCCAAGGTTGTCCTCTGAACCACACACACACACACACACACTCTCTCTCTCTCTCTCACTCACACACACACACACAAACACACACACACAGCACACACACAGAGAACAAGTGACAAGAATCTGGTGAAATCTAAGAATCGTGGATAAGAAAAAGCATGATCATCTCTAGCCTATTGCAAGGTTTATGACTGAAGCATCTATAAAAAAGGAGTAACAAAAGAGTAGCACACAACACACAAGTATTTAATATATGCTGTAAATGACAGCCATGTTTCCAAAAAGTGACACATATCTAGATAGTCAAAAGCTCTATGAACAATAAACTGGGGGTAACTTAGAAGGACTGCATGTTCAAGACATTCTCCACACTGTTCTTCACTGGCAAGGACAGCATTTATCCTCCTCACAGAAGGGTGTCTCTGGAAGGATATCATTGTCCCCTACATTGTGGAATGTCAGTGGGTTTTATGGTCTGCTGTGGGGAAAGAAGGATGAAGAGAATATGATCTGCTAGCTTTTGTTTTCTCAAATGTCCGTGTCAGTGTATTGTATTTGGGATGATGTCGTGTTCTGAGCACCCTCAGACCTTATGTCTTTTCTCAGCAAGGGAAAGGATGTCAGAAGCAGGCATGTTTTCACTTAGCTGGGAATACATTTTTCCTGGAAGAACTGAATGTTCCCTAGAGGAAGAGATGGGAGATACAATAGTCATGAAAAAGTTGGTCTAGTTTTCTCTCTTGTGACAAGTATGAGCTGAATATTTCCTGGTTGATGCTATAATTTCTTTTGGAAGAGTCCACCTATCAATGGGGGGCATTTAGACTCTTCCTTGTTGTATTTATTGGTTTTCAGATGCCTTCAGCTCAAAATAATCACTATGTTAATATATTGTCATGCACACACACCCTGCACTGAGAACACTGCTGTGTTACACATCTGCCCTCCTTTCTGTGAGATTCCTTTTTCTTTCCTTTACCCCTTCTTAGTGCTGCCACTTGATTAGAAGTGGTGCATCATTAACTCTTTTTTCTAATATTTACTTTTATTATTTGAGTGTGTGTGCTTGTCTGTGTGTGTGTCTGGTTTATGTGCACAGGAGTGCAGGTGCCCTTGGAGGACAGAGGTGTCGGTCGCTCCTAGGTAGAGGAACAGACATTTGGGAGCTGTCTTCTATGGACTCTGAAAGTGAACCTGGGCTCTTTGCACGAGCAGTATGGACTCTTAACTGCTGAGCCATCTCTCTAACTCAGACATCTTTCTTTAAGTTTTAAACTTAACAGTGATTCTGAGTCTTCTCAAGGCATCAGGACAAAATTATTCTCCCTCTGTGGCTGACTAGACATCTGCCTCGTCTGACTCTACATAGACATCATCTTTGCAAACTTACTGGCCAGTACTTGGTGTATCTAGGTGGGAGTTAGCAGCCAGTACTTGGCAGCACCTAGGTAGGAGTTAGCAGGCTTGAAGTTCATTGAGGATGAATGTCTTCCTCAGAATCAGCTTTGGACTCCACTTTCCATGTCCCTAGCAAGCACACTAAATTTAAGGAAGGGGAAACATCATACTAGCCCTTCCTTAGGATTTGAAATGCCATGTAAAGGATGGAAGAATAACCACAATGGTGCCCCACCTAACACCTGAAAAGACACAGGGGGTCATGGTGGTACACATCTGTAATTGTACCATGTAGGATACAGAGGCAGGAAAATCAGGAGTTCAAGGTCATCCATAGCTACATACTAAGTTTAAGGTCCGCCCAGGCACACGAGACACCACCTTAAAAATTCAGGCTACAATACAAACCTGCCAGACAAGCTATGTCTACTGGTGCAAAATGATATGTTTATTCTGGGAAGAACCAGCTCCTTTCTGGAAAGAGGTCAGAAGTCCTAGGAGGGCATATACAGTTGCTTTGTTAAATCAGATATTTAATTAAACTGCCTTCTAACCATTTATATTTGTACTCACAGACCTGTGTAGGTTTTGACATAGATTAGAGAGAACTCTTTTATCAGTGGGTGATGGTTAAAACAGTGATGCATAACTTGTTTAACTACAGAGAATAATTTACTATTGAATGCTCAGCTCTATAAGGAGTATTGGTGGACCAAAATTATCTCACGGCCTCTACCTTGAGGCCTGTAGGACAGAGAAAAGCCCGGCTCGAGTTTGAGGAAACCAAGTGAGGATGAGAAAACAAAATCTAGGTAGATGGCCTT
This sequence comes from Ondatra zibethicus, assembly GCA_004026605.1. Lineage (NCBI taxonomy): Eukaryota > Metazoa > Chordata > Mammalia > Rodentia > Cricetidae > Ondatra > Ondatra zibethicus. The sequence goes on along the minus strand of PVIU01027776.1, from coordinate 1,331 downwards.
CCAGCCAGAGGAAGGACTTTGTTGTCTCTCATTGGCTAGAGACAACACATCACACCATGTCACTTAACCTGTATAAACTGACACACAGTAATAAACTGAGTTCTTGCTTTGACCTGACTCCCTATCGTGTCTGATTGTCCTGCATCATGGGGTGGCAGATCTGATTGTCCTGTGTAGTGGGGCTGTGGAACAGGCAGATAGCACACTACCCTTTCCCTGGGGAGTAAGGAGGCTAAGTAAGCCTAGCAACTGGCATCCAACATGGGGCAACTGGTCCCAGGGCAAAGTGGTCTTCAAGGTGAGTGGAACCCTACGATGGATAATACAACTTCACACAAAAATGACCCAGTGCTTAAGGTGCTGAGATATATGCTAGTCTCCTGAGGCCTGAAATTGTCAGACCACAATGCAATCCAGGCATGGGAGGATATAATTACCCTGGCCCCCTGGGTACCCACTGGGAATCTTTTCTCATGGTGGAGACTCTGGACAGAGAAAGGGAAAAGCACTTTGATATACCTCCACCTTTGGGATTCCATCCAACTATTATGGCCCTTAAGGCCTGTTTTCACCCTGCTGCTCTGCCTCCCCCAACAGTGGGTAAGGAAAAGGTCAGAGACCATAAGAAGTCTAAAGAAATTGAAAATAAACAACTGACTAGGAAGGCAGGGGAGAAGGAGATAGGAGATGAACAGGAAAAGGTCAAAAATCAGGAGAGGTCTGAAGAATTCAAAAGTAACCAATTATCGAAAAGAACAGGAGAAAAGGAGACAGATGAGGGGATGATCGAAACTGGGCACAATTTGCTGAAGAGCGGTCCCAGTGGGAAGGAATAATACAGACAGAGGCAAAGACAAAAAGATATTGTTTGTGATGAGGAGTGGCTGCCTCCTTATTCCTCCAGCCACCCTGTAAAGGATACAATGGGAGAGGGGAAGGGAACAAATAAGGGGGCTCCATCCTTGCCAGGAGGAAATGAATATACACTTACACTTGGGTGGGACCAGACAGAGACAAAGGAAAGTCCAGGCCTCTGATCCTCCTGGGGTTGTCTGCAAACCACCTGGGACAAGATTTGTTAAGACAAATGGATGCTGTTATTACCACTGACCACCTAGCTTTCTATGATGATAAAATTGAGCAAGGTGTCATTAGGTAGACCCCAACACCTGGATTCACCCCCAAAAGTAGAGGCCACTACCCCTAGGGTCCCCCTATTAGGTGAGCACCTGGTAGGCCTGTATGGGTGGAGCAGTGGCCATTACCTGAACTTAATAAGATGCTCAAGGAAATCACCAGAAATCTGCTTGAAGAAGGACAGATAAAGCCCT
>PVIU01027775.1:0-19959 GCA_004026605.1 Ondatra zibethicus | reverse complement strand
ATTTTAATAAGAAAAAATGTTAAATATCAAAGTAATAGATGAGCATTCCTCTAAAAGCCAATTTCATTAAATACCATCGGTATTAATCTTTCTAAATCTTAATTACAGCCTTTTGACATATCGCCCCCCCCATTTGACCTTTCCTGCTCAATTCTAGTAAAGAACTGTAGGACAGGCAGGGATACCAACCCCTGAAAACTCAACACAAAGCATCATTCTAATGCTGTTGAGTAAATGGGGATGCTGACCCAAATTATATTTTCATCCAAGAGTCAAGGAGTTCAGATATTTCTAATCAACCAAGATCTCCCCTTCCCTATTTGAAAATGAAGGCATTCCAAGCAGGAGACCCAGAAGCCTCAGCGTATAAAGTTCTAAAAACTAGGACTTTAAAAAGAAATCAGAACAAAACTTCCTGAGCTAGAGATGTGCCACAAAATTTACAAACAATTAGAAATGGCAGCCTGCAATCGAACATGCTCAAGTTCCGTTGAGAGGAGTAGGGGCTGGCAGTTTTAGGATTAAAAAAGTAATGACTCTGCTACTAAGGCACACTTGCACCAATCAATAGCTCCGAAGCATCCTTATTTTGTTAGATTCACTCAGTCAGCACTAGAAACGGGGCTGAAGAACCTTGCCCCCAAGAGCATAAAGGCTTTTTCCTGCTATGCACCAAAAACTTAGATGGGTAACTTTCTCCCAATTTTCTGTACATTTTAATGTCGTTTATTTCTTTATATCTATTCAGTGTTTGCCCACCTACCTACCCCAACTTGTTTTCTTTTTTGTGGTTACATCAATCTGCATGCTATTATGTTTGCTGGCCTACTTCACCTTTCATTTTTTTTATACCATTAAACAGATTACAGAACAGATACAATAGAGTAAATACATAGTTAACAATTTAAGGAATTTTTAAGTTACATTACATCTCCTGTCATATATCTTTAAGCGGAATGATGTAGAACGTTATTACAGGGTGATAAATCACCATTATTAGAAAATTATGACAGCCTTAGAATTCAGAATACATCAGTAAAGCAGCAACAAGGAGACAAACTGAACCTAGACTACCTGGGAGGAAGCCTGTGCTTGCAGATATACAAGAGTGAACTTTGGGGAGTCTTTCAGAGATGCTTATGATGGTGTCTTTTAAATAAAAGTGTGATTAATGACTTTCTTGTTTCCATGTGGGAGACTGGCAAAGAAGAGCTGTCAAAGAAGAGAGTAAAATCCATCATGTCTGGATCTTTGAAACTTACAAGGTTGGCTCCGTAAGCCTGCCCCAAGGAGACCGACAAAAAGAGTAGTAAAGAAGTGCGTTGGCAAAGGATTTCCTTCAGGTTCGGCATCACAGCTGCCTTTTATTCTGAACCACTTACAAACCCAAAAAGGCAAGAAAAAAGAATGCTATGCAGGCTAGTAGGTAGTTCATGATAGGAAGCACCACAGCCTGATGGAGAGAAACATCTACCCCACACATCAGTGTCGTCCATCTGTGAAATCCTACAGCTCACCTCTTTGGATCCTTCTCACTTCCCACCTTGTATCTTTTCCAAGCAGACTTTCCAAGCACCACTCACAAGCTAAAAAAACAAAACAAAACAAAAAAACCAAACAACAAAAAAACTATGATTTCTATTAGCTGCTATTCTAGCTATTAAGTGTTAGACTGGCATTGCGTAAGACAATTTGCAAATATTATTTTATTTAATTTCACAGTAACAGTAATTAAGGGATAGAGTGAGCACATCCCTGGATTCACAGGTCCTCTGGATTCATGATCCATGTGATAAAAACTAACTACTGCATTCTACCTGACACTGGTTTTAGTTTGGGTTGATTTCTTCCTGGCCTGGAGACCCAGAACCTATGAAACATTTATCTGGGGTCACTGAACTGCTGGGCTGGTTACCACGTTTGCCTGGCTTTTGGGGTGTTGTTGAGGGAGGTCATTGCAGAGGGGACCGTTCTCAGAGGAAGGGACTATTGAAAAAGCAGGCAGAGCCTGAAAATGAGTTTCAGAAAACGTCTTGGGATCCATTGGAATGAAAGCACAGGAGGTGATTTCCTTGGGCTCCTGCAGTCCAAACCTTCTTGTTAGTTCAAATGTGGAGCATTATTTCCATAATGCACATTAATAAGGCAATTTTCTTGGAAAGATAAATTGGGCTGCTTGCTTGGCACATTCAAGTCAATTTCCATGGGAATTCAGTGCACTTTGAAGAAGGATAGAGCCCTTCCATGGCAAGGCTCTTAACTCAGAGGGTCACTGCTGACCTTTAACATATATTTTTATAAATTCCCCTAATCCACAGTGTGGAGAAAACAACCTTATGGCTCTGCAGTTCTCCTGGGCTTATGTGCTACTGTTGGGCTATTCATGTTGCATTAGGTGTCGCCACTAAGAGCAACTTGGGTGATGCATCATAATGAGATACATGGAGGAAGTGACAGGTAGGTCACAGGAAATCCAGTGACCTGAAGTTACAGAGAAATCATTCTGATGGAGATACAATCCCTTCACCATGCTGAAGTGGCAGAGCTTTGCGTGACTCTGTTGTAAGCATGTTCACCAGGAACCTGGAAGCTACTTTCTTGGGCAAAGTATATAGAAGAATGAACTCACAACAATCCTTCCATCTGAGGGCTGATAATCAAGAGGGGTAGAAAGACACACATGCACAGAAGGTACACCAATTATTATTATGCTGTGCTTCTGAGCAAGGGTTTGGATGCTGAAGGACTTGGAAAAATGTTCTCTTACTCCATTTATTAGCTGCAAGGTCATGGTCAAGTTGCTTATATTTCTAAAGGTTCAGTTTCCTTATCTGGCAGAAGGGACTAGTGTTAACTAATTATTCATCCTACAGGCTCCTTTAGACAGTGACTGGGAACAATATCTACCTCTTAATAATCACTGTAAACTTGCAATGATATTTTTGGAAATAAGGTCAGAGAGGATGATAAGAGGTAAGGTGTGCTCAACAAATTAAAAGAGGATGTTGCACAGAGCTGTGAGCGTAGAGGGAACACCTTTCCTTCAGACAGTATTTGCTTATGGATCAGAAGACAGCACAATAAAGTCAAACTAAGAGTAGAAATAAATAGTAGAATGATGAAAAAATAAAGGAGACAATACCATACACCATAGATATAAGGATGCCTGAAAGTAAGGCTATAAATTTAGATGCCAACCATTACGATGGAAGGCCATTTACCAAACTATGAATAATGTGACTTCTAGTGGTCACATAGTCTATCAGACAATAAACACTTGTTGTCCTAAGTGGCTAGTACTTCTGAAGTAGTTTTGAATATGGAAAAGCTTGGATGAAACAAAGTTAATAGATGTTTTAGTTGCAAGATTTTCTATAGCTTTCTTTAAGGGCAGTGCCCCACCCTGGATGATCAATAAAATACAAATGAAATTAATTTCCTCTCAGTCAGAATGACTAACATAAGAAGCACAGACAAACAAAGAAGATCAGTAACAACAAAGGAGGGCGAGGATTGGGAGAAAAAGGTGGGGATGTATACGGGTACAACCTCTGTGGGCATTTCTCAAAAATGTAAAACAGAATTTCTGCATATATAGTGAAGAACTCTAAGGCAATATGCCCAGCAATACCTGCCCATTCATTTTTTACTTCTGTAGCATCCACAGTAACTAAGAAACAGAACAAGACTAAATGGCAAGCATCAGACACATGGACAATGACATAGGAAAACAAAGAAATCATGCTATTCACAGAAAAATTGAGGTCACTAGAAAACATTGTTTAAAATCAAAAGTAGGCTAATCTCAGAAAAACCATTGCAAATTTCTCTGATATGTAGATCCCAGATTATGTTTCCTGCTGTGTTTTTTTATTATAGCAAAGATTTGGAACAATTTTATTGTCTTTATCAACAGATAAATGGATAACAAAAGTAAAATGGAATATTACTCAGCTCTAAAGAGAAATGAAGCTAAAACTTCAAAGCAAATGGACTTAGGATGCATAATATTAAGTGAGGATACACCATCTCAAAAGAAAGAAATCGCATGTGCTATCTCCTCCTCAGAATCTAGCAATTAATATATGTAGACAAATGTATGCCGTCATAGTATAATGTAGAAAAAAGAACAAGAAAATCTAAATATAAAGGGATGAGGAAGCATGAAAAAATAATGGATACAGGGGCAAAAGAGAATATAAAACCAATTGTTTTGTCTAGTTCTAATTCTGTCACAGTTTTTTTGTGGGTTTGTGATAGGTAAGTGCATAAAACATATTTGCTGTTGAAAATATAAAATTTAAAGATACTTCATAGCTGTCATTTTGAATGAAAACTCTGAATGTATATAAGCTCATTAAGTTGTATAGACTTTTGATTTGGATAAGTTTGGTGTATAACTTTTTGATTTAAAATTTTTTATGAAAAAAACTATATACACACACATGTGCTTGACCATCTCTCTATAGATGTAGGGCCATAACATGACTCCAGAAGGGTGATCATAAGAGAACAGCAGGAAGAATAGAGGAACGAGGGGAAGGGGAGTGGAATGGAACCCATGTGGCATAAAATTCAAAGGGGAACACTGGGGATGAGGAGAAATACCAGCAGAAGTGGTGAGGATGATGGGAGAGGACTGAGGAGGCAGTTCCAATAAAAACCAAGCTTGTGTGAAAATGTCATGATGAACCTCACTGTATGCCAACTAAAAACACATTACATGTTAAAAACCCATTAATATGGGACTAGGGATATAGTATGCAAGGATGTGATTTCATACGCCATGAACTATGTTCTTATGGTATGTGTATGTGTAGAAATAATGTGGAAAAGAGACTTCCATAAACACAGGGAAAGCACAGACCTTGAGCACACCAATCGCAATTATTTACTTCACATGTAACAAGCTCACTGGTGTGTAAAGTCCAATTACTTAATTGGCATGGACTAAATGGTGACCATTGCTGCTTGACAAAGTTCCATCATTTCAACCTTGTAGACCACACTTCTCCAGCAACTTTTTCCTCTCATTTTTAATGATTCTTAATATTAATGCCTTTCCCTTTAGGAAAGGTTGTGCAGGCTTTGGAAAAGGCTTAAAATGTGTACAAGGTAGCCTCTCTAAACAAAATAATTCTTTGGGAAAAAAAAATCCCCACCACCTCTGAAACAGGAATCCCATTGTGTGCCCCTAATTACACCAAAACCAGAAAGTTAAGAGGTTTACTAAACACACCTGATCCCAAGGAAGATCCAGAGCCTGAGGCCATTAAGGGCAACAGTTCAGTTAGTATAGACAGAGAAATCAGAACGGTCCAGCATAATGGGCAAAGAGTAAGACAACAGGCCTGGCGCTATGAGGCGAACTGGCCCACATAGTAAGACTAAGAAACCGTAGTATAGTGTTTGCTTCCCAGAAGTCCTTTTCCCAGGGTCAAGCATTTGGATAAGGGTCTCTACTCCCTTGGTGACTTGAGGGAAGGTCCTGCTTGCTGAGTGTGGAGACATTCTTATCTCTGGTAAAGTGAACTTCTGGCCCTTTCATTGTCACTTGTCTGGTGACTCTTAACTTGTCAAGGTCAAGCCACGCCTGAGCTCCTATGCCCCTAGTCTCCCATTTAATGCTCTGTGCAACTATACAGTATAAAAGGTGGATTCTTTTTCAATTAAAAGCTGCTGGCATCCATTTTGAGTCACTCTCAGATCCTGTGTGTCCATCTCCTCGTTCTCCCCTCCCCACAGTTAGTGCTGTAGCAATATTTCTCTGACTGTTGATTTCAACCCTGACTTGCTAAGTCTCTTCCTGTTTACTCAATGAGGGCTCGGGTAGAAAGCTGTAAAGTTCTACTTTGGGAAGTCAAGTTGCAACTTTTAAATAATTCAGAGTCCTAATCAATATTTCTTTACAAATGGTTCCATTTTACAATTTGATCTTGTGCACACACATGTTTTTATATACAAAGTATATATAAGACACACCATGTGGGGGGTCAAACAAACTTGTAGCAAGGCATTGTGACAGCTGAGTTTACTTTCTTACTGGGATACATGGTGGTCATTTCATTTTCCTACCCAAGCCCAGGTTCTCTATCATGAGACTCATCTGATCTCTTGACCTTAGCTGCAATAAGAAACATTTGCAGGCTTCTAAAGTTATTCATGTTTGTACCTAATTTAATTTGAACGGGCTTTATTTCCAGCACCACCATGCAGCCTGTCTCTCTCTATTTTTTCATTAACAAATAAAGTATAGTGACCGACTCCAGAATCCATTGGCTTGTATATATCTTAGCCTCTGCTAAGATTCCATCACGACACACATGTGAGACTTACCCTGCCTTTTACTCTGCCCACTATGAAAGTGAGCTTGGGCCGCAGCTGAACTGCAAGCTTGCTGCCTCCTGTGATTTATAATCATCTATAAATAAAAACCTATTTTAAAAAAGACATTTCCAATGAGAGAGAGAGAGAAAAAAAAACCTGTCAACTGTCAGAAAACGGCATTGTGAACACAGACAGAGCATATTTAGTCTTAATGTGGAATGACCATTAAAAGCTAAGGGTCTCTTTTCATAATGCAGCCGTCTTTGACTGGCAGCTGTGTGAAAGAAAAGCTTGTTTTAATGTGAGCAGAGAGCGAGGCACTCTGCAGACACTCAATCAATAATTGTGGAATGAATGTTGAAAGCCTATTTTTCTGCTCCTACTGGTAGACAAGTGTTCTTGTTTTTATTTTCTTTCCTGTTTATTTGCTAGTTGCTTTTCCTGCCCAGCATCCCTCTGCCCGCTTTTAGAAAAGCACATGAATTTAGTAGAGAATTGGTCCAGAGTTCCTGCAGAGACACTGGTGTGGGGTGTGGCAAGGATGTGCTCCCATCACACCCATCCTCTGGACAAAAGCAGGAACCAAGGTCAGTCTCAATTGAGCTCTTAAACCCATGAAGAGGAAAGGAGACAAAAAGAGGGAAGCCATGTGGTCCAGCCAGTTCCCTAGAATGTTATAGAAATCCTGTTGTCTACGTTCATCAGAGGCATTTCAGGTTCTGTATTTTCTAGTGTTGGGCCATTCAGCAGTTTCCACATTTTAAAGGGTTCCATACTCACCAAGTAGCTAAAATAAAACCTAAATCTAAAATAGTTCACCACCAAATGCCCATTTTCCCCCTATCTCACTGTTCTAATAGTGAGGGGAAAAAAAGAACTTTGTAGAAGAGGCACCTGCAGCAACTTAGAGACCAAGTAAGTCTGATAGCCCTGCTTTTCTCCAGCCAGCACTGTCCATGAAAGGGATCTTTTGGGATCCCTTGAACTGATCACCTTTCCCCATCCCAAGCACTCATTCTCAGAAGAGCTAGATAGGGGTGACTCTCAGCCTATAACACCTTTCTGTGGTACTTTACCTTTTCTGCATTGAGTGTTCAAATTGGGCCCTCTGTGCTAGACTGATGGAAATAGACATTCCCACAGTCCTTAACCTAAAACACTGTGCCATGGCTCTTTGATTACAAGGTTACACAATGTCACTCAAAAGTTGCTACCCCTCAGTTCTAAGACCCAGGACCAGATCAGAGACAAATACTTGAGCATTTCTGACAAACCATGCTCCTGTCTGCTGCTGCGTATTTTCCAAGCATAAAAATGAGATATGGGATGGGTATTGCAGTCCACACTATGACACTGGGTCTTAGGAGGTGGGAGCAAGACTTCCAGCTTGAGGCTAGCCTGAACTGCATAGAGACAACCTGGATTAAACAGTGAGAACTTATCTCAAAAAAGCAGAGATAGAGGCAGAGATGGAGATGGACAGGAAGGGGATGATGGACCAGGAAAGGAAGAGGGTGAACGAGAGACGGAGAGAGCGAGATGTGAGAGCTAACAGGGAGTATAGTGATAGCTTTTATTAAAAGGGATAGAGGATTAATGCCAATAAACCACCAACTGATTTCCTTTGGTGTTCTGTGAAAATAAGAAGAGGTACATTCGTGATTTTAAATTACAGATGAAGATGAAGTGTTCATTTATAACTTCCCCAACTGACATTAGCAAATTTTGGTAATACAACACGCCAGAGAACTCTCTGTGCAATGTGTGCATCAGTGATATAGACCTTAGCAGTTTATGATTTAAATAGCCTTGAATGCCCTGATTCTCCCCTGCCCTTCTATGTTCTATAGCATCTCTGCTAAGGGAGTAACATGGATATCATTGCACCTGTCCTTGCTTATAGCCAACGGTGCTCACTTCACCTTGACTCAGGCTTTACTCTTTAACTTTCTAATTAAATTCATGATCCATCCAACTTGTACTCAGTGGGCTGGGATCGGTTCTCAAAGAAAACACTGAACCCTTTGGCCACTCATATATATCGTCAACCAAACTCAGACAAAATCTACTTGGTTTTCTTTAAAGCCTAAATACTAACTTCCTGATAGCTCAAAATAAAGTAATGAGGGATTGCAATTGAATTACACATTAATTACACACTATTTTATTTTTAATTAATGTCACTACAGACTGGTTTCTACTGACTGTTAGGCCATAATAAAGCCTAACTTAGAATAACATTTCTCTTCCTTTTCCTCTTTTAAGGTTGCTCAATGGATTAGAATGGCTTCACAATTCCTGCCTCTTTTCCTAGGGTATTGCACCAAGTGGATTAGGACTTCAAATGCTACAAAGACACAAAAGCACTCTCTTAAAACATCCAAGCAGGTATAATTATCACCGAGATTTTTTTCTTTTTCTAATGGTTAGACAGTCTGGACAATGCATTTTCTTTTGAAGAGAAAATGAAAACATATATTCAGTGAACATGTAATCCTCTTCAGTGTCTCTCATCTATCAATTTCCTTTGGATGGTTAAAAAAATCTCAGTGTGACTTAAACTTTATGAAATGTGGTCATTGACATCTAAAAAAGTACAACAAATACATATGCTGAATGTCCTGTGTCGCCTGAAACACATAATTGTCTAATGAAAAAGGTTATCCACTTGTTAAGTCCGACACTGGCAGAGAATTTCTATTGCTTCTAAGAGAGCAGATTTGGCTGTATCTTCAAAGAGCTTGAATTTTCTGTTGACTGGAATTCATCCATAGCTTTACTGTGTTCTATTACTAGATTATGGTGTCTAATTTATAAAGTCAATTTACATGCAAAGCTTTTGTGTCCTTTGTACTTGAATTCCTCACAATACATTTCTATTTCCTTTGTGAACTCACTTCCTCTCCCCTAGCTATTCAGCACACAACTTTTTAAACAAAAGAAACTAATTTGTATGGCTTTTCCAATAAGCCTATTCTAATCCAGCAACTGAGGCCATAAAAGCTTTAAAATAAAATAAAATAAAATAAAAAGATCTTGGGAGTAGAAAAGATTCTTGGGGTGGGAAAATCATTTATTAAACATATCAGTTGTTGCTCCAGAATATCTACTATCAACTTTATTCCCAAAGAGGTAAAGGTCCTGAGAGACACGAGGCAAGGATATGGGAGAGACAAGAGCTTAGTACAAACAGGTCCGTTCCACTCGCTCTACTGATGAACTTGAAGAGCGGTTATACCATCGAGAGGACAGATGTACACATATAACCTCTTCTCCCTCTATAGGGACCCCATAGCCCCACCTTAGCCTGCGTTAAAAATCTTCATAACCTCTCCCATCTCCTCTTTTGTGTCTGCAACCTTTCTGATCACATACCTGTTTTTTTTTGTTGTTGTTGTTGTTATTGTTTGTTTTTTTCACATTTGTGAGCCTGCAAACTCATCAGTAGATTGTGCTGTTAACCAAGCCATGTTCCTCTGTTTGGAAGAAAGAATGTTATCAAATATAGTTTAGAAAGAAACTATGTAAGTAGAACTTGGGAGGAACCTATGGAAATGTGCAGCTATGTTCAGCAAGCTGTTGCTTTCTGTTACCACAGACTTGTGTTCTAAAAGAGAAACATATTCTCTGAAGGAGGCAGGACACTGACTCTGTAGTGAGTTTGCCTAAACAAGAACAATTATCCAAAGCTTGCAAGACATGCCCTTCCTGCTGCAATAAATAATACCAAATGCATTGTTGTCTAATATCCTTGAGCAGCAATACAGCTGAGGAAGTAGAAACCTTCGTTTCAATGAGTATTTGATGAGACTATGTTTGCTGAAAAGTACCACTTATTCCAGAGCACTGTGACAAACTTGTTTGAAAACACTGCCTCCCAAAAGAGGTGTCTATTTCTCTTACCTATAGTTTCTGACAGATGGTATAAAACTGAGATTTTTATTGGAATCCAAATTAATATACATGTTCCTAATTTTAAGTATTCAACTACATTTTAAGTTAGATGTTTCTCTATATTTTATTTAGATTTTTTTCTGTAACTTAATGAAAAACTGCTCATATGGAATACAAACTTACTGAAATATCTCAATTAAGACCCCAATACTATTTCAGTTGAAAAACTGTTTAAGGATCTGATTGCTTAATGAAGATCAGATCCTTACTGACCACAAAAACATGACTAGAAATTAGAGTCATTTGTATAAGATTCTCCACTTGGAAATTATTAACCACTTCTGAGAATAGTTTTATAGAGTATAGTTTGCCAACAGATGCATTTTCCCTCTAAAATTTGAGTCAAACATGTACTGATTTATCTGGTGAGTTCAGAAAGGAAAGGATAGAGACGGTTAAAAAAAATGAAAGTTTTCCTAAATGTTCTCATATCAGCACAAAGATGAATTGAGTTTTAGTCCCTGCGTATGCAGCCTCCATGGGGAGCATTTGAAGTTATTTCTTCTACTTCTTTTGTTTAATGACCTGGAGTCTGAAAATGAGAGCCGGAAATGCCAGCCTGGCTTGTCTCTGAGCAGCTCACGTAACATACCTGCAGAACAAGAAAACAACTCCATGCCTTTCAGATGATCTGATCCGCCTGCCTCAGACCTTATCAAAGAGAAACGGAAGCGAAACCCAATAGAACTGAAAATAATTAGAAACCTGGCTTTGTCTTATGGTGAAACACACACAAGGTTTTCTGAATCCTGAAGGGTATCCTTTCATGGATGGCATGTTGGTGAGACATGATTGGGGTCGCTTCACAAAGTACAGCTTTCTGAGGGCTAGTGATTAAATCCTCTCAAATAGAGCCTTTGTTTATAAACACAGAGTGTTCTGTAGTTAGACAATAATGAAGGCTAAATTTACTTGTAACTTGGTACAAAGTTAGGAAACAAGTAATCCTTAGCTTTTATATGATACAGGAAAACATCTTTTAGTAGTGTTGAGCAACACTGAATTAACAAGATAGAAAGAGTTGTCGGTAGTCACAGAGCAAGGAAACACATCAGGAATTTATTAGATTTGGATTTATCAGTGCATAGAAATTCATGATGTTTAACTTAAAGGCAAAAAGAGAAGAACACTTTGAATAATAGCTTGAAGTGGATGATTAGCTAAGGGGATGCAACATTTAATAGCCAAAATAAATTACTATAATTATTTTATTACCTATGCTAACTGATTCCATTGTTTTTATTGAAATAACAGCTCCCTGAGGAAGGGAAGTGAGGTTTTCCATGAATCTCTGCTCTAGGCTTGTGTGTTCTCCTACAACAATCAAAAACAATGAAAAATAGCCTTTGTTGATTGGATTTTAAATGTGTTCATTTCAGCAGTTGAGGAAAATACCTGGAAACATCTGGGAAAGGGAGAAATCCCAGTAAACAATTTAAGTTTAGTTTCAAGCCATTAGCCCTTCCCCACATTTGCATATTTAATAGTGCCTTCCTTTATCTTACAAATATCTTCTTAACCCCCACACCACCCTACTGTATATTCTTGCAAGAACTCTCTTCTTGAGAATATTCAGTATCTAGCAAAAAACATATGTACGTGCCTGAAGCCTTAGACACAACTTTCTGAAAGTGTCTGTGAGGAGGTTTAGTATAGGTTTCAGAGAGCAGAAAGCCAGCGAGTGAAAAATACTGAACATTTCTAGAAAACCAGCTCTACTCAAAACTTGGATTTTGACAGGAGAATAATTTTTTAAAGGAAAAGGAATGCATTATGATATATATCAGCATTTCCCAGGATAAAAGGAAATCTGAAATAAATTAGGAACTTAAGATTGTCTCTCACTCTTCTTTTATGATGAGCCCAATTTGATTTTCCCTCTTCATTCTGTTTTGTCTTCAGGGACATTTCATGAAAGGCATTGATAAGGACTTGTCCTTTATTTTCAAATGAGAAGGTCTGTGACTGTAAGATGGGATTCCACAGAGATCAAACAGAGAGCAGAGAAAAGGAGAAGAAGGCACCATGTGTCTGCTGTTCCCAGACTTCTGCATGCTGGAGGCATTGGCAATGATCCTCAACAATGCTTCAGGACTCTTGGAACGTGAGGTAGTGTAAGTAAAACTAGTGGGTTAAGAGGAAAATTATAGGTGATGGCTTAGCAGTTAAGAGCACTCTTTACTTTTGCAGAGGAGTGAGGTTCGATTCCCAGCATGCCCAAGGGAGCTCACCACCATCTATAACTTCAGTTCCAGGGGATCTGAGGATGTCTAATGACATCCAAGAGTACCAAGCATGTACATGGTGCACAGACATATATGCAGGTAATGTTCTAATGCACATAAAAAATAAATTAAATAAATCTGAAAAATGAAAAGAGAACAGATCACAAAAGCAATCTTATTTCTCCCATTTCTGAAGCTTCTCCCACACTTGCTCATAGCAGGTCCTGATGAAGAGGAGATGTACCTAACAGCATTGTCTAAATTGACATGAAAATTCCTTTCTCCTTTAAAATGACTTTAATTTTTTCTTTTATTCTCTATTTATTTTTCTTCTAATGGTCCCATCACTAAACCTATCAATGTTTATCACTTAAAGACCACAACAGATCAAACAAAATGCAAAATGTTGTCCCACCATCAAAGTAAAACACTGAATTTTAGATTGAAATAGAAAGATACGAACTAAGATTTATTTTAAAATAATAATAAGAACATACTCTATGAAACAGTAGCACCATGTTTATTTGGGGGTTTTAGAGCAAGGGAGCTTATATCTACATGCTGTGAAATTTCTACTCATAAGGCTTTCTTTAAATAGTTTGATGTTTAATAAATTTTATGTCAAATTCATGACTGAATTTTAAATTAGAATGCATGATTGAAGTATGAATCCTTCCTATGATAAAGTAGCACACATCCCTCTCACACCCAATCATGTCTAAGATTTTGCTTCCTGAGATTTCAATTAAAGCCATCCAAATACAGTCCAAAACAATTCAGTAGAATGTCCTAGAATTAATTCACAATTTTAAATTGAGCTCCATTCTAAGTAGCACTATCAACCTTGGACTCTCTAACTCTCATCTTCATTCTGCTGAAGATACAAAGCACTCCTTTGCTCCGCATATCCATGTGGCTGCAACAGGTCTGCCCATCTGCAGTAAGCTTCACTATATTTGGCATCAGGATGTTTCTTCAAGTACTCTTACCGTTACTCAAAGGCACCATAAAATGCATAAATAATGATTCTGATGACTGTACACAACAGGTTCATAGCTATACTGATACATAGCATACATATATATTTATGCATGTGGTGCGGGAGAATTGTCTGTATTCTGTCAATCATGTTTTAAATAAATGCTGATTGGCCAGGCAGGAAGTATAGGTGGGACAACCAGACAGGAAGTAAAGGCGGGACAATGAGAACAGGAGAATGCTGGGAAGGAGGAAGCCCATTCCTCTGCAGTCCTGCCCAGACCACGGAAGAAGCAGGATGTGACCTGCCCCACTGAAAAAGGTACTGAGCCATGTGGCTAACATAGATAAGAATAATGGGTTAATAAAAGTTATAAGAGCTAATACGAAGCCTGAGCTAATGGGCCAATCAGTTTATCATTAATATAGACTCTCTGTGTGATTTTCTTTGGGACTTGCTGGCTGTGGGAACTGGGCAGGACAAAAACCCAAACAAAGCAGGCCCTTCATGTTACATGTATGCATGGTTGGTTTAAATTACTTTTTACAAGACCTAATTTATAAATCAACCTTTATCCTAGGTACTATGTGATGTATGGAACAAGGCAAAGTGCATCTCATAGACAGCTTGGTTCAATCGTCTACATTTCCTGGCTCTGCTTGGGAGTCTTGGGCTATACATTCCTTTCAGACATACTTGGAAATTTCAATAAAGCATTGGCTACTACTTGTTAGGAATGCAACTAGGAGTACTTCATATGCATTGTTTGTCTTAATTCTGAGGACACCACTATTTTATGGAAAAGAGAACAGAGACTGAGAAGCATTAAGGGAGACATAGAAATAAACAGATAAAAGACACAAATGGGATCCAACCCAAATCTAGCTAATTTATAAGGTCTCCTCTCCTCAGCATGGTTTTGCTGTCTCCTCTGGGTCCTCGGAGTAGACTACATCCCATACCCTGAGCTCATTCTCATTCTGAGGAAGACAAATAAGGGTGAAGCGAATCAATAAATCATAATTTCTGTCAATTATGCTACTCATCCAGGGGAATCCTTGTGAAGTATGAAAACAGTATTGACTGAAAGATGCAGCCTCTTCTGAGTGTATCAACCAGGAAAAGAATTTACAAAAGCAGACCATGTTCACCATGCTGAACTCCAGAGAACCAGCAAAATCCATCAGTCATCAAAACAAGCCACCTACAAACTCCTTATGGACTGTATCCTACTGAAGAGATGGACTTAAACAGAGAGATGATACACACTAAGCAGAAATTTCCACCCCATAATATAGGAATTCCTGTATGTATTTATAAACTAAGGCTCAAGGAGGTTAAGTGAACCTTAATGTTAATGTGCCCAAAGGGAAATTATTTTTAAGCAATGGCATGAGGGTTAATAATCAACTTTTCCTAACTTCAAATACTTGAATGCTTGTTTTTGCTAATATTTTCATATTCTATTTGACTGGGTTAAATTGTTCGGTGTGCTATTCTTAAATCTGCATTATACTCTTATCACATTCAAAGAAAGGAGAGTGAACACTGGGAGGTCTTGCTTTAAGGCAGGAGTTTTTCACCTTAGCACTATAGACATTTTAGTAGATCATTCTTTGTGGTGGGCAAGTGCCCTGAGATGTACAGGATACCAGAAAGCATCTGTGGTTTCTAATGAGTATATATGGGAATTTCAGGGCAGCCATGGTTCCAACAGTCATAATGGTGTCTAGATCTTGCCAGTGTTGGATCAGGCAGCTCCTTTCTCAGCTTTGAGAACCTCTGCTCCAAGGAGCAAGAACTTTTTTTTCAAGGTAGTGTTTCTCTCTGTATCTCTGGCTATCCTGGAATTCCTGGAACTCACTCTGCAGACCAAGCTGGCCTCAAATTCACAGAGATCTATCTGCCTCTGCCTCCCTGAGTGCTTGAATTAAAAGTATGTGCCACCACTACCTGGCTGGAGACAGAACTCTTTCTACAGTCGTTTGCCACCTCTGTCATCTTTAGATAGTCTTGAACTTATCTGAGACTCTGACAACTAAAAAAGAAAAAAAAAACAGAGAAAATGATGACTATTTTACATAGTCTGTGTAATTAGTGAGGCCCCATATAAATATTTTGCAGTTGTCAAAATGTTATCCATAATAAATTGTGTTGTTATCACTTGGTGTTCAGAGGCATATAGAACAAAAGAAGATACAAACCAGAGGATAGAAGCCCAGTTCATTTTAAGGAATATACTTGTTTTGTAGCAGTTAGCATAAGTAAGAGATTAAAATATGCTAGACTCTAACAATGGAGGTCAGAGTTCATAAAAAAAAGTTACTACCTACAAGAGTGGTTTTCTGGTGGCTATGAAAGTCATGAGTCTCAATCCAGTAAGGGAGATGTTTTTCTAGTCTGCTTCTCTGCCACGGTGATAAAGCCCAGACCAAAAGCAGCATGGGGAAGAGAAGGCTTTTTGTTTTGGTTTGGTTTGGTTTGGTTTGGTTGTTGTTTTCATTTGACTTATAGGTTATATAGTTCACAATAGAAGTGAGCCACCACAGAAACTCAAGGCAGGGACTTGGAAGCAGGAACTGAAGAAGAGACCTTGTAGGAATGTTGTCATTTACTGGCTTGCTTTCAGGCTCATATTTAGCTAGCTACCTTTCTTACACTGTCCAGTCACACTTGCCTCGGAATTTATCCACCACAGAGGGTTAGTGTCTTACATATATCAATTAGCAATCAGAAAGTCTCCCCACCTACATTCTCATGGGCAAATTGGAAGGAGATAGTTCTTCAGTTGCAACTCTTGCTCCCAGTGTGTTAAATTGACAACTGCAGCCAATTTTGACAGGCATGACAACACATCCTATTTTTACATATCTAGAAGACCATAGAAAGCCTTGCTCTGTTAGAAGGAAATGCTGAGCTTACCTGTGACACTTCCTAATCTCAAATATGTCAAGAATCATGTTGGTGACCTTGAGCAAGCACTAGATCTTTCTGAATATTATTTTCTTTATCTGTTTAGTGGCAAATAATTTGAATTGATAATTTGCCCAGAGTACTTAGTAAGACAGGGTATTTAAAATACAAGTGGCAGTAGTGACAAATAGGAAGATGAAGGCCATCACCAAACTGAGACATACAACATACTAAACCAATGACACGTCAGAAGCAGTTGACTGAAGCATAGGATCACTGTTTCGTTCTGCCTGTCTTTGTCTATCTCTCTCTCCCCCTCTCTTTCTCTTGTCCTCCCCTCTCAATCTTCTTCTCTCTCTACCCTTTTCTTTTCCCCCTAAATCTAAATTGTATATTGTGTTCCAAAAGATGATGAATAGGTTTTAATTAAAAGGAAAGATATGATCTTACACATTTAAAAACTAAGACACCCATGTCAAACAAAACACTTGTTCAACCATATCAAAATCATGTAAAAACATCTCTAAAATTTTGAAATTATAAGTATCAGTGTTCTCATTTTCCCGACGGTATTTCTCCAAAGTGAAAAAAATCATAAAGCAGGAAGAAATATCTTTATTCAACCCCTTCTTGAGTTGTAATAATAAGTCTGAATATTAGTTAGCTTTCTGTGCTCCGCAAACATAAGCAGATTGTGGATGGAGGAGAGTATGCTCATTAAAATTTCCTTGGGGAAAAGAACACCTGTAACAATCAGAAATATGATAAAACTGTCAAAGGGTACATAAAATTAATTATGCCCACTTTAGAATATATATCATTTTTACTACAGTATGACAATGGAAATTATGTTTTCAATATATTTTTAAAAGAAAAAAGATCCTAGGAGTATTTAACTGACACTTCAATAATGATATCACTATATCTTGGATGAAAGTTCCTTTTTTTACATTCTGGAACCATCTTTTCTGATGATACTTTTTAAGTAGCGTATCTCATTATAGTTTTTTTTTATTATTATTATTCAGCTACAATCAGAACTGGCCAATGCCAGAAATGATTTGTTTTCATGAAATGGAATGTTTGCTATTATTTTACAAGAATAATGATATTTTTCTTTTCTCAGATTTTTTTTTTAAACTTTTACTCTCTATGTTTTTATCACTTTTAAAAATCCATATAGATAAGAATTCTAGAGTTGTTGGCAGATGGCTATTGTGGGCCAAAGTTAAGAGACTAAAAGTTGCCTTAGACTTTTCAGGTAACAATTCACCTCCACACAGCAGACAGCAGCTTCTCTGCCCAAGGCCTGGTGTGTCTTGGCAATCTGACTCTAAACTCGTCAGTAGAGTTCTGCAGGATTTACACTTGACCAGAAGTTGATGTAATGATTTAGGCTGGGCCATTTTAACTTTTTACCATTCTTTCCTTGGTAGAAGAGACTATTTATGGAATTCCAAGGAAGAACAAACCACTTGCAAAAAGGTGACAAGAGACCTTGCTTTGTGAACTTCAAGGGGCATGTGAGTATAGTCTTGGCTAAAGAAACTTTAGAAGTCCCTAGATAAAAGCCAAATATCTTTGCCAAAATCCTGTCCTTCAACCAAGAGAGCAAAGATGCTTTATGTTTTCTGAATACTAACTCAATGGAATCTCTTATTCTATGCTTGCATCTTTGTGGGTGAGTCTCGAAATTATGGGGGATAGCTTCATATTCCTAATCATCTGTTTGTCTTTGCAAGAAATACTTACATGGACTGAGAAGCTAATCCACACAGTGAGGCAGCCATATTACTTCTCTCCTGGAGGTTGTAGACTCAGCAATGCTTTTGACAGATTTCTTCCAGACTAGAGAGCCTTCAGTATAATCTTCTCAATGTTTATTGAAGGTTAGTACACACGTTTTCCCTTTTCATTGTTGGAAGGATAAAACCTGTACAACAATTGTGTTTTATAACAGCCTTTTCCCAGGGTCATAATACTGCAGTTGTAATTTAGGATTGATAGCTACATAGGAGGACGGGAGTTCAGACTTTCTCAAGTTTAAGACAAATACTTTTCAGATACACCAGCCAAACCTCCAGGTCTTGCAATCCTGTGAAGTAAATTCTGACCCTGGGGCTTGATAGGATAAGCATGCCAGGTCCTTTAGAGCAGCAAGTGAAATCATCAACCTAGCACATTTGCTAAGCATGTGCTACTCTCTTTTTGGAAAGGAAAAAGAAAACTGAAGGAAGGGAACACGACAGATGACTAGAGGCTAAGCATTTTGAAAATGCACATCTAGAATGGAAACATGATTTATCCTGCAGCTACATGAGAATTCTAGAGGCTTCTCTGCACAGTCAGCATGTGCTGTGCATTGGCAATATGCCTAGAGGGAGGTGAGGTCACTGACCAGCTTGTAGAAGGAAGACCTTGCATTTTTGTAAAGATTTAGATCAGTAAAACAAAGCTGGTATTTCTTACCTTGGCTAAATTGTGACAGGCGGGGGATTAGAATATTGTATAAACATAACTGTGTGACCTCTGAAAAGCTGGATAATGCCTTATTCTACAGGTGAGGCTGAGATTTCCAGTTTGCTTGGCTTCAAGAGCAAAAGTACAGCATACTTAAAACCTGGTAGCACAGGAAACCATCAGGAATCATGAATGCTTTGG
This sequence comes from Ondatra zibethicus, assembly GCA_004026605.1. NCBI lineage: Eukaryota > Metazoa > Chordata > Mammalia > Rodentia > Cricetidae > Ondatra > Ondatra zibethicus. The sequence continues at coordinate 900 of PVIU01027775.1, read as the reverse complement.
AACTGTCCTATGAATGTCATCACATAAGTTCAGTGTACATGTCATTTATTGTAGGAACAAAAGAAAAACATGGTCAAATAGTTAGGATTAAATATGTTCCAAACAGCAAGTATCAGAGACTATTGTTTTAGCATCAGATATAGAATGTCATATGTTAAAGACTATGCAAGAGATTTGGGATCTTGGAGACATTTCTTGATTGTGGGGCTTATTAAGTCAAGTTTATGATTTTATATCCAATATTATATGAATTTCAAATCTATAAAATTACCATTAACAAGAAGATGATGTGCATCTGCAGTGCTAGACCCCATGAAATGGGGGAGTACTATTAAAAATGAGGAAGATATTGGGAGATGGTGGCCTGTCCCTTTAATCCCAGCACGAAGGAGGCAGCGACAGGCGAATCTCTGAGTTCAAGGACAGCCTGGTCTACAGAGCAAGTTCCAGGATATATAAGGCTACACAGAAAAACCATGTCTCAAAACACCAAAAATATAAATATAAATAAAATAAAATTTAAAAGGAGAGAAAGAAGCTGCAGATGGACAAGTGTGACTGTGGTGACACCAGGGACACCGACTGATTGTAGACCTTGTATGGAAGGTCCTTGCAAGGTTGCACACACCTGTAATCCCAGCTACTCCGGATGCTGAGTGAGTCAAGAACATCGCCATTTGGAAGATTTCCTGGAAAATCTATACATCATCTTAACACAAGATGAAATTTTAAAGGGCTAAGGGGTGTAGCTCAACAGTAGTGTGATTGTCCAATGTATGTGGGACTCCAAATTTCAGAGGCATAAAATGTACTTTTAAAACTCACCCATCTAATTTGAGCAAGGTAACTTTTATTTGATTTTATTTTTTGAACTGGAAAAACAAAGTTTCATGTCTTTTT